>WAAB01000341.1:66023-81603 GCA_013389865.1 Piaya cayana
ACCCAGTCTGTAGCTCTGCATAGGGTTGTTGTGCCCCAGGTGCAGGACTCGGCATTTGGCTGTGTTAAACCTCCTGCCGTTAGACTCAGCCCAGAGGTCCAGCCTGTTCAGATCCCTTTGCAGAGCCTCCCTACCCTCCAGCAGATCGACACTCCCACCCAGCTTAGTGTCATCTGCAAACTTACTAAGGGTGCACTCAATGCCTTCATCCAGGTCATTGATGAAGACACTGAACAGGGCTGGACCCAGCACTGAGCTGATTCTACGTTTCTGTGAAATTACAGCTAGCAATGTGCATTTCTCTGCATCATGACTTGTAGTAATGGTTTAACAGAGGAGCCTGAACTTGCAGGCACAGAATGCAAACTCCTGCTTCCTCCTATGTGACATTTTCATTTCAGCCAGAATTAATGTTCGAGTAGGTATCCCTCCCCGATGGTTCTGTTTGCCAGTCATTCAGCTTCACTGAAACTACAGCTTGATATCAACAGCCTTGATGTTTGCATTCTGGATTATTTCAATCCAAATATACAAATCAGCATTATTACAAGTAGTGAATATATGCAGTCAAGAAAGAATTAAAAGAGGTTTTGTGACATTGCATATACTGGTTGAGGAGAAGTGGAGTTCTGTATTTATTTTTTGCCAGATTTTCTTTCCAGACTGTCCAAGGAAGATGCATAGTTTTATTTTCAGAGTTACCTCAGAAATGAGAGAGGAGTCAACAAATTGATGTTATATCACATGAAAATATAATTGTTTGAAACATCTAAGTTCAAAACAGATAGCACAAAATATTTTAAATGAATACAATGATATTTTCAGAAGCAGAAAAGTTACTGAAAGATATTTCTGGCAAGGCAAGTAGGCTCAGCAGGAAAAGCACTTATCAGGAAAACAATCTGAGTCAGAGAGAGCCTTGTACTGTAAATCTACTATGTCAATATACTAATGACTTTCATTGCCTTCCTACTGAGGAGAAGGTGGGTTATGCTCCGCTGATGTGGAGTTGCACTCTCTTGTCTTTTCGTGATAGGGTTACATACTCCAATTACCTGATCTTGACAGAAGAACTGCACACAGCTTTCTCAGGGCTGCCAAGGACTCGGCAGATGTAGACAGGAGACATAGGAGTTGCGTATGGATCCAGCTACTGCAAGTGCTTGAGGATCACGCCAACAGAGAGAGAAAATTTAAGTCCAGTTTGAAGTAAAACAAAGTAACAAGATGCTCCCATTAGATTTTATCCTAAAGCAGCAAAAATCTAATGAGACTAATCAATTTCCTGTTTTCTGCTATGGCCATCTGGAAAGTAATGAATTTAGATAATCCTGCACTATTGGTTGTTAGCCTCATCCTGAATAGGAAAATGGACCCCTTCTATTTTTTTTTGGTTCACATAGAAGCTATAAGTGCTAGGACTTGCTGTGCTGGGTTGATTCTGGCTGGACACCAGGTGCTCACCCAAGCCACTCTATCCCTCCCTTCTTCAGCTGGACAAAAGAGGGAAAAATGTAAACAAAAGGCTCATGGGTTGAGATAAGGACAGGCAGAGAACACTAAGCAATTACTGCCATGGGCAAAACAGATAGGACTCGGGGAAATTAGTTTAATTTATTACCAATCAAATCAGAGTAGGATAATAAGGAATAAAACTGAATCTTAAAAACAACTTCCCCTCATCCCTCTCTTCTTCCTGGGCTCAACTTTGCTTCTGATTTTCTTTGCCTTCTCCCCCTGAACAGTGCAGGGGTCAGGGAATGTGAGTGGTGGTCAGTTCATCATGTGTGGTCTGTGCTGCCTCTTCTTCCTCAGGGAGAGGACTCCTCACCCCGTTCCCTGCTCCAGCATGGGGCCCTTCCATGGAATGCAGTATTCCATTAATTTCTCCAACAAGAATCTTTCCCATGTGTTGCGGTTCTTCATGAACTGCTCCAGTGTGGGCACACACAAATCCTGCCAGCAAACCTGCTCCAGCATGAGTTCCTCTCTCTCCATGGTGTCCAAGGTCCTGCCAGGACCCTGCCTCAGCATGGGTTTCCCATAGGGTCACAATCTCCTTTGGACTTGCACCTACTCTGGTGCGTGGTCCTCCTTGGGCTGCAGGGTGGATATCTGCTCCACCATTAACCTGCATGGGTTGCAGGGGTACAGCATGCCTCACCATGTCTTCGTCACAGACTGCAGGGGAATCTCTGCTCGCGTGCCACCTACCTCTCCTTTGCCAACTCTGGTGTCTGCATAGTTGTTTCTCTCACATATTCTCATTCCTCTCTCCAGATGCAGTTGCACAGCAACCTTTTCTCCTTCTTAAATATGTTATTACAGAGGCGCTACCACCATCACCAATGGATTCAACTTTGGCCAGTGGCAGATCTGTCTTGGAGCCAGCTGGGATTTGGTCTGTTGGACATGAGGGAAGCTTCTGGCAGCTTCTCACAGAAGCCACCCCTGTAGCCCCCCTGCTACCAAAACCTTGTCATGTAAATTCAATACATGTGCTTATATCTGGAATCTGAGTCTGAGCCTCATGGCTTGGTGAGCAGTATGAATTCAAGGTGCTATGCTCACCTCTACCATAAACTCAATACGCTCTGCATAACTCTGCATAACCATTTGTGGAATCTAATCTGGACAATTTAAAGAGCAAACACTGACAGAGAAATTTTGTATGGATAAGAACAGACACAGTAGCAAGGATTTGAGGCATGCGGTTTGAATCTGAATGAGAAGGTGTCTATGCCAAGGAGTTTTCATTCCAAATAGGAAAAAAAGAAGAGCAGAAAGGAATACTCATATGTGTGTGTGTCTGACACACACACACACACGTATATGTAATATAAAGGAAAAAAAATTCTATGAAAAAAAAATTGCTTGAAATTAAACAAGGAGTCACAGCATAAGCAAAGCATTACTCCAGCATCTCTAGCACCTTCTTCATAATAATAAGTCTGTTATCCCTCTCTGGGTATTGCTTTAGGTAATAAACCTTCCCTCTCCTCCAACAAGCTGTCTACCTAACAGTCGTGACAATATAGCACAATTCAAGCTATATTTAAATCAAGCAGGTAAACACAGTATGCTTGCTGGTGTTACTGTTTGAGTATTTATTGTGGCTCTTGGGCAGGCTTTGTAGCTTGCCATCCATCTCCCTGCCACTGCAAGCATACTGCTGGCATCTGGGCACTCTGTGTCACCACGTTGCTGAGGGGCACACACCGTTTTCTGGACACTGTTAAATGAATAGACCTGAGTCAGGCAACTGTGTGTGTAAAGTTGATTTTTTTCTCCCAAGAATAAAGGAAAAGCAGCAACCTAGGGCTAGCTGGGAAGGCAGGTGGTACAGAGCTGGAAGAAGTGAAGCTGTGGCCACCACTCCTGATGGCCTGGGATGGGGGAAGCAGCTGTGGCTGCTGTCCTGCATGTACTGCGCAGTGGTAGTGACAGTGTCAGCCCTGCATTCTGCTACAAGCACAAGTGGCAAAAGGCACCAACCATCTTGCTGTGCCTGCCCCTTCCCCTTACTTTTAGTGCTAATGCAAGAGGCCCCTTTATCACAGAAGCTGTAGAGGGAGGGCAAATATGTTGTCCTGGCAGGCTGTATGGCTTTGCAGCAACAGGGATGCTGTCACTGAGATGTGTGGGTCACAACTGGGATGCAGGCAGAAGATGCTCTGTGTCATCTTCCTTGGGCTGGTGAGGGCAGAGTGGGTGATGAAAACAAAGCTACAGGACCCAAAGCAATCAAACTGCAATGGATAGCTAGGGGGTCACTTCACAAAGAGCAGTAAAATATTTGTCTCATTCTTCCTGCAAAGCCTGGGCAGTCCCTTGCCTGCTCTTCACAGCTGTCTGTCAGCACAAACATGTATAACTGAGTATTGCCTGCTGCAGAGCTGCCTATAGATGACAGGCAGCATCCTGCTGACTACTCCCCTTGATGGAAGCGAGGAGCTGGACAGAAGATCGATGCTTGCTCCGTGCGCATAGGTATCTTAAAAGCAGCCTAGCCTCTGTGCCAGCTCCCTCAGGATTGAGGTTGCTACAAGCTGGTTATTTATTTTTCTCTTTTTCATATTGCCTTCCCCACCTTACCCTACTGCTGCATTTTAGCAAGGTTTCACACAGGACCATGCCAGGCATTTGACGATCACAAGCTATGTTCCAATGGCCATGAGGCTTGCATGAAAATAATGACATTATAAAAGTAACAAGTGCTGCCGTTTATTTGCCTCCAAAATTTAGAAGCTTTAGAAGTCATGTTTTGGGGGATTTAGTAACAGGCACAAAGACTGGAAAGCTGGATTTGTTTTACTATAATAGTGAAGACTGCAGATTTTAGGAAAAACTTTCATAAGGCATGGGGTGAAAAATCTGGAAAATTTGCAGTTTGTCTATAAAAACTAACCCAAAACTTCTTTGCAGGGTAGAAAAAAACCAAAATGGAAAAAATACAGCCTCACACAAGGTAGTGTCACAAATGAGATAAAGCTAATAATAGAAACATTCACATTTTCTGTCTATTTTAGCTATAAAAACAGTGATATTTTTGAGTCAGGAGCTCTTCACCAGACAAAAGAAATTATTCTCAAAGAGTCAAAGCTGCTGGTGATACTGAATGCATAAAATATAGGCCACAGCCTGAAGTATATTTTCAGGAGCATCCCATAAGGATCCAAAGCTTCACAAACTTTTTAATTTCTTATCCTCTTAATTGGAGTATTTCAAGAATATCATTTGAAAAGCCTGGGATTTGGTGACATGGAGTAGAAAAATATCAGGAACGTACTGACACAGTGTGGAAGGGTACCAGCTAATCCCCATAGGAGCTAATATGAGTATGTGAGGAAAGAGCAAACACTGCCATCTCTGAATTACCTGTGAGAAGAAAGACACAATGATGACAGGAAAGAAATATGACTTTTGGCGAAGTAGTGGGAAAACGTCCCTTCTAAAATATTTTCCTCCAAAGATCTCAGAGCAGTTTGAGCAGTTAAATGATAAGGAAAAATTATGAGGGCTCACCTAAAGTATAAACTTAGTTAATTGTTTTACCCATCAAATTCTTCAGCTGCAGTGATTATTTCATAATTTATAACTTATTCTTTAGTCAGTGCAAATTTACTTGAGTACTTCCCTAAAAATTCCCTGACAGTAATTTATACAGGCCAAAATCATATTCTGTCAAACGTGTCTCAGGCTATCAGACCTCATCTGTCCATCAAAGCCCGTAACAGTAGACACAGGGAGTTTTTTTTGGGAAAAAAAAAGAAATAGAGGAACAGAAGCCTTTTATAATGAGTGAGATGACACCTGGGATTAAAAAAAGAAGAGATGAGAATGGCTTTCAGACAGACTGCACTGCTGCTATCCACTGCTTTTACATCTTTGAGTACAAGAACAGCAGGTTCCTAGAGGAGACCTGGTGTTTGTGAAGGAAGGAGAGCAAAGATACAGTTACTCTCAAGTATACAAACACTCAGAGAGGGGTGATTTGAAAAAAATCAAAAGCTCTGTGGAAAGAAATAGCCTATCACAAATTTTATTCTATGCAATTCCTATATATAATGGCAGAAAGAACATGAAGCAAATCTGGTGCTCAAGGAAAAAAACAAGAGGAAAATTATACTTATTAGCATGCCTTTTATCCTGCACTGTTAATGTCTTGCTGTTGTGTAAGAAGATTGCTATGAGGAAGAACAAAAAGCAGAAGTATAGAATGCTAACTGAGATTTCCATCCTAAGCAAAACACTGTGATGATTGCTTCATTTGGCATTTCTCCTCTCCCTTAGTCAGCACTCTGACTGGCACTGTCATCCTATGATATTTCTGAGTAACAGACTGACCTACCAGAAGAGCTAAGAGTTGTTAACTACTCTGCCCTGAATATCAAGCACGTTCTTTCTGGTTAACATCTTCAGCAGCAAATGGGCACATACAAGGAGGAATGGTCACGCAGCATTGACCATATGAATTCAGCAGGTACAGGGAAGAGTGGTGAGGCTCAGCTTCGTAACAGCAGTAATAACTTGCCATGAAATACAATGAAAAAAATAGTTCCTTCTAGTTTCTTTTCTTTTTCTTTCCTATTTCTGTTATCTTTCTCCCATTTCCTTTTTTCTCTTCTGTAGAACAGAATCTCCTGCTTCAGCTGTCTCAGAGTTGGGTCTGTTTGTCCTGTGTGGTTAGAGTATACTGAGGTTGTGGTCCAGGTTGTTAACCATCTCTGAGGGTTATGGTAGCTCCAGCTTCAGTGTGCATACACTTGCAGTTAAGCTGGCCCCGTTGAATGAGACTTGACAGCCTCCCACATTCTGTGAGTCTAGAGGGATGGTAACACACACCACCCAACTGCGTGCATGTGCTCCCCCTGTCCCTGTGAGATGTTAAACAGGTTGTCTCAAACTCTGACTGACAGTGAGCAGGGGAGCAGATCTCATGCAAGTCACACAGAGATGGGAGGTGGCTTATAAGACACTTTCTTGGCACCTCTAAGCTTTGAGCCTGCCAGTGTGAGTACAGCTATGGGGCAGGAGATTTTTTTGGTTAAAGCACTGAGTTCATATAGGGCTAAGCCAAGCATGCAGTGTAGATATAGACTTTTTTCAGGCTATTCATTTAGAGTACTCATTTCTCAGGATCAGCAGATCATTCTATATATGTACATAGACATATATCCCCCCCTCCACACTTAACTGCTGCTGCATGCCATGATGTGTCTTCCAACCACTCATTGTCTAAATCAGGTACTGCTGGAGACCTACGATTCCTATGCAGTCTTTACACTCGGGTTTACTTTCTCAGAAACCAGGAATTACACAGGTTTTGAATCTTGACAGTCTGGACAGTCTGAAGTTGAGACTCAAGCCAGAGGAGTTACCCCAGACCGAGCAGGTGGAAACTGTCATCTAGCTTATACCAATGAGGACTAAGTGGAGCAACTCACTTTTAGACATGTCAAGCCAGCATGTAAGAGGTTAAAGCATATTAAAAAAGTTTCAAGAAACTTTTCCTAGAAACTAATGTTGCCTGTAGTCATAGAGTAGATGTACTTCTTTGGAGTAGGTATAAATCCTTTGAGTACTCTAATAAATACACTGCACAATCATTGGAACAATGTGCCCCATGGATTTAAACTGCATCTTATATCTTTTTCCTGAAAATAATTATCACACCTATTAGAGGCTATATTTGGGATTTTTAGCCTTGTACATACATCTGCTTTCCTCTCCCTAGACACTCTGCCATGAAGGACATGTGCACAAGCAGCCTGATTTTCTCCCCAAAGAACAGAAATAACCCTGTGACTATACACTGGGGCACTGGTTACAGTTTAAATCAAGGTGCCCTTGAATATAGCTTGGAGATACAGGCACTGACAATCCTACTTTTAAACTAGTCCAGGAGTAGCACAAATGCTTGTGCACAAAATATGTTTTTAAATGCCTATTCTCTTATCAGTCCAATGGTGTATTAATAAAAAATCAGTGGACAAGGAATTTCAGAGCAATGTAATCTCTGTGATATTTCTGTTAACTGTTTTTTCAAAACACCATGGTTGTCACAGTAGCTGCTTTGGAATAACTTTCTGAAAAATATCTGTGTTGCACACCAAAGGCAAATAAAACCTCTATAATTTCATTTTTTTAAAAAAGATCTGACAAGTTCGATTTTGTTATGCTGCCTAGACTAGATTCAGAGTCTACTAGGGTCTTATTTTTTTCTGAAATTACAAAGGAATTCAGTAGATACAAAGCACAAAAAAAAAATTCCCAGAAAATACACTGTGCAAACCCCCTAAGGATAGGACAGCTTTATGAAAATTGCCAGAAAGAAATACAAGAGGTTATAATAATAGGGATGGGGCAAATAATGCACATTGACAAGTCAAGTGAGCCCAATAGGCAAAATGGAAATAAATTCAGTTCTAGAAAGAAAAACTTGCCTGATAACTGTAGGAAGAGAGCTAAGATTTCATTTTAATGAATGTACAGTGTATAACAAAATTACTTTGTACAGACTAAGTTTATAATGTGTTGAAATGACTCCTTCTCACATTAATTTGACTCCAAACACAAAGAGCTGGTCTTGCCTGAACTTGGTAAGTGGTAGCCTGGACTACAGCTCTAACCATCCTTATTTTCATCGCAAACAAAATTTTGCTGATACAGTACTGGGAGCAGATAGCAGATAGGGACAGCAAGCTAACTTACTTTCTTTCAACAGATGGACAATTTCTGTGTGTTTACCTGAGTGAAGATGTGCTACTGAAAAAAAATAATAATACATACCCAGTGACTGAAACATGCTATAAAATCTGGGAAATATTTCTTCATAACATGTGCAAAATGCTCATAATGCAGACCAACGTCTGCAGACACTATTGTATGAGATTCTTCATATGCAAAAGTAATGATACTATGAAAGTCATAGATGCTCAGGTTTGTGGATGGGAGTTTGAGGTAGCATAGTCACAAAATGATCCATGTTTCCATTTATAAAGAGAAAATTTGTTTATGAACAGCGAAATCATGTGAAACCATGGCTTTTTTACTGGCAGCAATATCTGTCAAGTGCATTTTGAGCTGATATGGAAATACATCATATACAAATCACCTGTGATTTCTAACATTTAAAATTTTAAAGATAACTGCAAATGTAAGGCATTCCCTCCTCCTACTCCAAGAAGTCGAAACAAAAGTGCTAATGTCTTTCTAAGGAACCATTGTTCTGTTTATGCAGAATCCAGATAACAACACACACAGCCTGAGAGTCAGCATAACTGATTTCATGGCAAGAAACTTAAATCAGAACTGATACTAAATCAATTTCCTGATAATTTGCTTCCCCAGAGCCCTCCCACTCCCTCAACAGGAAAGCCACTAAAACTTAAAGTAGTATTGCATCACAGTACTGATTTGGATTAGCTTTATTGTAGCCAGGAACAGATTTTAGCCAGCATTAAGTGCTAATTCTCATTGACTCTTGTTTTGGGAGCATGCATATTATCCACACACCATCTACTCTCTGTGGGATGTAGGTCACATCAATGAATACACTGGTCTCACACATTTTAGGCAGCAATGCTTTAGAATGTGTTTTGTTTGGTGTGCTGAGGGAGCTGGCATGCAAAGTTCCAGGAAGACTGAGCAGAATTGCTCATCCAAGTCCTTTTGTCCAAGCTGGAGACAAAATAGCACAAAATAATGTCAAATTTTCAAGCACACACTACTTTGGATTTCTCTTGTATTTGAAAAATCATAAATGGTAGTACATTTGTAAAAGCATGCATGCTTAAACCTACCATCAATAATATTAACCACTAGACACTGAGGGTAGATCTAGATTGCTAAAAGTAAAAACATGAGACCTTGAATGGTTAATGGTGGTGAATGGTTAACTTGTTCCCTGGTGCTGCTTTGGAGGGCATCATAAGCATGGCTTGATTAGAGGTCATTCCAGGGACTGCTGCTGGCAGTTTACTTACGGGTACAAAAATTGGATGAAAATTCAGTTGCTAGCATATTTTAAAGTGAAAGGGCTAATGGTAGGAAAAAAATTATCTGTGAACTGAATACATTTATTATTTTGGTTTGTGCTTTGGGTGTTCACATTTAGGCTGTAACTAGTTCTAAGCTGTGACTTTATCCTCTGAATGCCAACAGAATCTGCCTTGTGACTCTCACCCAAGACCTAACAAGATTAACAGAAATTTTTCCATTGATTTCACTGAACTTAACATCAGTTTGTAGATCACCTTTTCTATATACAATTTGTTTTGTGAACATGATGCCCAGGTTTGTTTTAAGAGGGTATCTGAGTTAGTCTGTTATATCCACACTTGTGGTTATTGGTGGAATAAGTAGATGCTTCCTGCAAAATCGCTGGAACATTCTAGGTGCTCAGACCTGCTGAAAAACAAGGGCATTTGCTGCAAAGGCACAGTATAGTGTTATCAGCCTTACTGCAGACTCTGATAAATCAACCTGGTGTCTTGTGTTAATGCTTATTTGGTATCTTCTGTTTACCTGGGACAAGAGTTAGTTTGCTTACTGTGATTCTAAACTCAGCTAACCACCCCAGAAAAGACTGTTTAGTCTAGCTGAAAAGATTTCATGTATATAGAAAAAGAAAGAAGCTTGCTATATCTCTAATATGAGTGTAGTTTCATTGTCTTCAATGAAACTACTCTTCCAAGCAACATGAGAATCAGAGACCTTACTGCATCATTAGAGGCAGCCATGAAAGAGATCACACATCTGTTGTCACCGCTATAAAACAGCAGGCTGTCCTTATTGCAGAAAGCCATTTATAATTCAAAGCTCCTCGTGGAAGGTTAAATGCTTTAAATACTTATGAGTGATGCCATAATGGCAGAATCAATAATAGTCTAAATGACCTCATCTTACTGTTCCTCGAAACTGAAGGCATTCCAAAATGACAGGTGCCATAAAATTACAAACTGTCAAAAACGATTGCTATAAATTTTATGCTACACTTCTGCATCTTTTCTACCTATCATTAGTTCTAATAGAATAAGCAACACTGATGATGCATTCACAATTTAGTAATGTATTTCAGCTTTCCTTCAAGCCCAAACAAATAAGAAATTTTACAGGCAAGATCTAATATCCTTTAATTAAAGCACTAAACTGATTGGTGTCTTACTGACAAAAAGTAATAGACTGTTGTGTTGGCCATCCAAGGAGGACTTCTCATTTGCAATGGAAAGGTTCCATACCAAGGGTCATGGAAGGCAAAACCAGAAGTCAACCTTCAATGGAGAAGAACAGCTGCTTGAACACCCTGAGGTGAGACTCACTAGGAAAAAGGCACCAGTTCACAGAGATCAATCTCTGTTCCAGGGTTCCTGTTGTCTGTTCCATGAACAGGTAAATGCTGTGATAATGAACTTTGTAGCATTCATGTCCAGTTTGGAAGATGACCTCTGTACAGTGGTTCAAGGTGATAGCTGTGCCGAACATACACAGATCTATAATCCATGCTATATACTGAGGCTCTTCCTGAAACTGATGAGTAAATTACTGAACATGTCAAGAAAGTCAACAACTAAAATTTTAGCCTGCCTTGAGCAGTATCTGGCTATCTCTAGGCTAGTGGCTGCCAAACCTTTTTGGCAACTGGTAACTTTTAAACTATCCCCTGGGTAGCTTTACATCCATAGAAACATTCTACTGAAAACACTATAAATAGCACTGTTTTATATAGTTCCAAGGCCAACTTTCAGATTGTTGTTTTAAGTTCTGTAATTTGTTTTGCGTCTCACAACAAGGCACAAAACCGTCCCCTGATATGAGAGAAGTAGTGACTCAAAGATTTGGATTCAGCTACGGGTTCACTCAATGCATCCATTCTTTTTGCATCCAACCCTAAAAGACCTGATCTAAAATTCACTGTCAGAGGTAGGAAGATTGGTATTGAACACCAGGCCACGTCCTAATGAAGATATAGATACACATAGCTCAAAACTGTCACTCAAATTTGTATCACTGGTGTTTCCATTGAACTTTACTGATTAGCTAAATTACAAAATGGATAACCATTTAATTTTCATAACTGGAGACTTCAGTACTTCATTATTTGAGAGGAAAAGAAAGAATATAGATTGAGAGAGGATATAACCTCAGTAAGGGAGGAGTTTCAGCCAAGAGTCAAATAAGAGAAGTGATTTGGTTTTAAGACTGGCTCTTTGTATTTGCCCTCTTTTTAGTTAAAAGGAAAGATGCTACTGTGAAGACTTCTTTTGTGTGTGAAGGAAGTCTCAGCGAACAAGATAGGCTGAGGAATGGCTTAATTTTAAACAAAGACAGTTGGAAATTTTGTTCCCTAACTTTTTGTAAAACTATGCATTAGACTACACTGGATACCACTGGTTTGAGAAAAAGCACTTTCTTGGTAAGAGCAAAGCAAAGAAATCTATGGTAATCACAATCTTGCTAGTGACTGTATCATAAAACCCCAAACCTGAAAAGATGTGTTATTATACATTTAAATACATGGCTCTACATGTTTTTATTGCTTCAGCAAAATCTATATGGGCCCCACATGTTAAAAATCAGTGTAATGATCCATACACAGAATCATCTTTTTCATATACAGAGTATTCTTTAAAATCTTAAAAATGGTATTTTACTGTTCAGACATGTAACCTCCCCATCCCCAAAGCTAAAGGTAAGGACAGATGAAGATGTGATGGTGACAAAGACAGCTTACAGTTTTCTGAATATTTTGTGCTTGATGTTTGTCTCCTTTTGTGAAGAAGCAAAGGACTGAGAGAATAGCTCCTCTGCCACCTTTCATGCCAGTACAAAAAGTGATATCATTGAAGTGGTAGCTAATGGTCAGAATCCTTTAAATAGCTCTGTCAGGCATGCTTGAGATATCTGACTGATTTTTATTTTGGCTTTTTGACTCATTTATCCATAATGGTTTGCTTTTGCATCCAGGAGGAATATGATGCTCAATTAGGATTCAGTCATGCGGTGTGCTAAGAGCAAAGTTACTTACCTGTTCAGTAATTGATGCTCTTTGACATGCGTTATCTCTGCACGCATTTTGTTCTGCATGTAGGGGTGCGCATGCACCTACTCACTGGAGACTTTCCCAGCAATGCATGCTTGGCAGGGGAGAGCAACAGCAGTAATGATGTACGAGTAGCAGCAAGTGAAGTGGGTTTTACTTTTCTTGTTTTATGTGAGAAACAGTTTGAATAGGAGTTAGTTCCCCTGTGTATCCATTGGAAGCAGAGGGGGCATATTTTGGGACCCTACAGGACCCACTGAGGGGTCAGGAGCTTTGTGGGGAAGATGGTTTTAAATTCTGCACTGGAGAAACTAGTCCTATTTGATTTTCCTCAGAGTCTCAGCAGTACTGAAACCACTGGGGATGCAGACATTAATTGACCTGACAATGCATTAAAAAGGCGTTCTGGCTCTGATGTCTCTTGAGCAAAATTTGAGACGTTGCCTGTGCAGCCTACTGAGGGGTTCAAATTCAGACACCTTCATTTGTGAAAAATGAACAGAATAATCAAACTTCAGAGGCCCTATTCACAATCTGTGGAGAAAATGCTTGTGGAGATTCCCAGCTGGTTTTGTCTGTGCGCAGCATGTGCACCACTGATAGAGTGCTCTTACGGTGCATACACTGTTATCAAAGCATTGGCTGTGGTATAAAACTAAGGAGACTGTATTTGCTTTTGCTTTTGCCTATGAATGTGTTATTTTCATGCTGTCCACTGTTAAGGTAAGGGCTGATTTTGAGGGACAGGAGGGAAATCTACTTTTGCTGAGTACTGAAACACTGTCGTGAGACACTGATTCTTGGGGAATTTGTGCTCTTTTTCACATGTTCAGTCAAATGGGTTCTCTGTCCTAATAGCAATCCATTATTCGACTATTGGATTCACTGGCATGGGAAGGAAGAAGGGAGTTTGTATACAAACCTCTGACTACTTTTAACTACAAGATAGTAAGAAGGTTGAAGAACATGGTGCACGAGGAGAGGAGAACCATGTTGTTCAGGCTGAAGAAGAAATAGCAAAGAGGGAATCTTTTCACTGTCTTCAGCTGCCTAATGAGAGATTACAGAAAGATGGAGCCAGACTCCTGAAGGTCCACAGCCTAAGAATGAGACACAGTGGACACATTGGATATGGGAAAATCCAGTCAGATCTTAAGAAACTTTTTGCACAACGAAGATGGCTGAATATCAGAACAGACTGTTGGGACAGTTTGTGGTATCTCCATCTTCAGAGATTTTCAAAACTTGACTAAGGCAAAACCCTGAGTAACTCAATCTAAACTGGGGATAGAACAGTCTTTGAAGTAGTCTCTGCTTTGAACTGAATGGGTATATGAAAGGGCAGTGGGAGGGGGAGGACCAGATGACCTTCAGAAATTCCTTCTAATCTAAATTATTCTATGAGTATGCAATTCTGCTTTCCATCCACTGTGAGTTATTTAGATCTTCTAAGGAACAGAGACTGGCATTTCTGGGCTGTGTCTGGATGATGTAAATATCCTCAGGCATGCCTGCAAACAATAAAGGTCAGTTCTCATGTTATGTGTGATGTTATATGACCCAGAAGAAACAGAAAAGAAGCTAGTGATATTTAAGGATTTGATCAAAGTCGTTGTAGAGGTTAATATATGCATAGTGTCCAGGGATTAAGTTTTGCTTCAATGCCTTTTAAAGTTTTACACACTTTTCACTTGCCATGAGGGAAAGTTTGAAAGAGTCCACTTATTGATTGCTAATGCTCCTTTTATGGACCCTTTTAAATGCTGAAACAATTCCAGGTTTTGTGAAATACAGGTAGACCGCAAGTACCAGCAGACACAAACGCAGATGTCTACATAGAAAATACCAAAGGCATTTATATCTATCTGAAAACGTGTACCTTTGAGGTCAAGAGCTCCAAACTGAACTTCCTAACATAGAAAAAAATTATTTAGTGAGCAATTTGAATCTCAAACAATGAATCAAAGTATTTAGTGTATGAAACGTAAAATGGGCTCTACCCTTCTTTCTTTCCAAGGAGAAGGAAATTGGACAGATTGGGTAATGGGGACAGATGAGAAGGATATAGTTCACTGATATCCTTTTAGAAAAAAAAAATCCTTATGCTATCCATGTGAAAAACCTAAAAAGGATAGGAAAATTAAAGGAATAGGTATTAATTGATATTGCATGTGTCTCAGGATTTTTTTCCACATTTTTTTCTGACAAAATTCTGGAGGGATTCTGACAAAAAGGAGGTCCAATGCATGAGTTTGCAGTGCCAGAAGAGCTGGATAACCATTAAAGGCCATCTGTCTCTTGTATACCCTGACATTTTCATGTTAATGCATGAGAATCAAAGGGAAATCACAATGGGAAGAGTTTTCTGTCACCAGAATGATGATCATATGCTATCTGACTTAATTTTTCTCATAGACATAGAATGCCCCTAAAAATGAAGTGTAATTCTTAGCATGCACTGTCTGATTTCTTTCTGAAAAGATTTGCTGTTGGCAAGGGCACCTCTTCATTGTCAGCTAGACTTATGATGTCCAAATACTCTGCCCAGGAAGATATTTCACTGGTATGTAGCCTATGTAGGTGATGAATAAGTGTTGAAGACATTCAAAGCTGTTTGACATGAAGGTCTCACCACACCAACAGCTTTCTCTGTGATTGTGATGATTTTGTTCACTGATCTCCTAAGGCTGTTTGTCACCGAATTCTGTTAATTTGTCATACTTAATGAATTTACATTTGGCCACAAGCAATTGGTAATTTGAAACAAACTTGAAAATGTACTAAATCATATCGCGGGGCTGCTCTGGGCCGTGGAGGACCATGATCTCTATGGTCGGTGGAGGTTGGGGTGAGGTTTGGGGGTTTCTGCACTCTTAGCAAAGGGATCTGAATAGGCTGGACCGCTGGGCTGAGACCAATGGCATGAGGTTGAACAAAGCCAAGTGCCGGGTCCTGCACTTGGGGTACAACAACCTTGTGCAGTGCTACAGACTAGAAGTCTGGCTGAAAAGCTGCCTGGAAGAGAGGGACCTGGGG
>WAAB01000341.1:81746-169127 GCA_013389865.1 Piaya cayana
GCCTCAATCTCCGCCAGGGGAGATTTAGGCTGGACATCAGGGAAAAAAAAATTCACAGAAAGGGTCATTGGGCACTGGCAGAAGCTGCCCAGGGAGGTGGTTGAGTCACTTTCCCTGGAGGTGTTTAAGGCACATGTGGACGAGGTCCTGAGGGGCATGGTTTAGTGACTGATGGGAATGGTTGGACTCGATGATCCAGTGGGTCCTTTCCAACCTAGTGATTCTATGATTCTATGATTCTATGATTCTATGATTCTATATCTGTATCCAGAGCAGTCTAATTGCTCAATTTCTTTCTACACGATTATCATGTTTAAGTGGTACTTATACTTCCTGTATCCATATGCAACCACTATGAAGATAAAAAACATAGTATGAAAGGAGTGTATAGAGGCTTTATGTGCTCACATGGAGTGATGCCGTGTCTTAGTTTTCCTTGATATGGGAATAATACTGCTGTAATAATCATCATCCAGTCTTCTGCTCCCTTAGAATTTAAATCTGATAAAAAAACCCAAATCAACTAGATTTCAACTAGATCCAAGAATTAATGAACTTCATGTATGTGGGTAATGCCTTCTGAGGAACATATGCATGAAAAGTTGACTATTTTCTACTTTTTGTATAAGCAATTTTTTGGAAGCCTTGTAAGAGTGAAGAGGCTGGCTGCAAGCACTTCTTGCAGGGATGGGAGAGAGCTCCCTGAGAACTCTTAGTGGGTCTGTAGGCTTCTGACTAGATTAGGTAAAGTCTGTTAATGCTTTACTGGCAATTGAAATATTTAGGGGCAGAAACAGGGCTGTTGCCCATGCATTTAAGAAATTATTGGCAGCCAAACCAAGCCAAATGCACCTTCGTATCTGCCCTAACCTACTCTAATCAGTAGGACAAGACAGTCATTTTTAGAAGAATTCAGAGTTTGTAGCTATTTTATTTTTGTTAATAAAGGCAAAGGAAGTTTCTCTTTTGTTGCAAAGCTTATATGAAAATCCTGTTGCTAATGTTCCCATTCTAAAAGAACTGAAGCGCTGTAGGGGAGTTGCTGGGTAGAGATAGCTCAGCAGGGTGGTGGTTCTGGGCAGGAGATTGTACAGCAAACACAGCTGGTGACACCAGCCATGAAAAATAAATCTAGCTCAAATCTGCAATATTTATTTTTCTGTGATATATCTGAGATTGTCTGCATGTGTAAGAAGAGTGTTGGGACAAAGTGGGGAGTAAAGAAATGAAAAAAAAATCTCTGGTAGAAAACATCTGTGTGCCCACACAGAAGCCTTTGTGTCGTGGATTCTGAGGCACAACTCAGGCAGGAGCCTCCAGAAACTTTCTACTCTATCTGTATGAGGACAGTCGGATCACAGCTGGATAGGATTTCTGAAACATGCTGCCAATTGGACTGGGAAGGAGTAGTTTGCCCTACTTACCTGTGTGTATCTTCATATGTTGCTTGGTGGTTTTTGCAATATAGTCATTAAGCATTGTGTTTGATTTTGATGATAAATCCTAAGGGAGAGCAGAGAGTCTCTCTCAGGTTTACAAAGGTAAAGTTTTGTAAGCCATTCCCTTTCTCCTAAACCACTAATAGTGCACCTTTTTTTTTGTCAGCTGGTGACAATGTTTTTTTAAAAAGCACTGGGGTTCATTACTGCTGGGACCAAATATCTGTCAGCAGCAAAAGTGGTATAATTGTCAATTGTTGCCATCACTGCCCTAAGCTGTTCAGATACACAGCTTACTAAATGCTGTCCTACTACTTGCAGAAGAAATTCTTAATTACACTCCTTTAGCTCTCTTTTTACTTTCAGAGGGTAGAGTTATGACGACCTTCTCTTTTTGGCCACTATATAAACCCTGAGTCTTCATTCATATTTAGCTGAAAGGATTTTCATCTAGTGCTGTGCAACAAATCAAAAACCTGCAGCAACCTGCAGATATTTTATAGTCAATCTAGCAAGACCCTGCAGTTTTCATACTGAGAAGTAATATATGACCTAGACAAGACTCAGACAAGGGCTTGTGAGAAAGACCATGCAGCTTTAAAATGATTGCTTTGAACACAGGGAAGAAATATGGGTAGTCACTGGCATGTTCTGACCCAGGGTAGTCTTCCGAGAGATAAGTATACAGCATGAGACAAAGAACATCTGGGAGTTGGCAGGCTTTGCAGCTAGGTCATACCACTTAAAACAGAGATTTAAGCTGATGCATATATAAACAAAACTTTTGAATGTTGCCCTGAGTGGGAATGTAAAGGGAAGGCTTATTCTCCCTTCTGGGACAAGGAATTTAAAATGTTCCAGAGAAGTGTCTGGAGACAGCATCTACTTTTCAGGCTCTACATAACCTAAATAACTTCAAAAGTAAAGCCCTTAATGAAAGGAAGGCTTTGGATGGCTCCAAGGTGTTGCAACATGCTGTAACTGGGACAAATTTACTTCATTGCACAGACTGAGACCTTACATAGAGGAAAACTGACTTTGCATGGGGTTTGTGTGAGAGGAGGCTGTTGATGGCCAAATAAGCCGTGAAATATGATACAACCACCCTGCAGAGCTGGCTGTCCCATGCTTACACGTGTTCTGCTGATAATGGGTGCATGGTAAGTGTGTTCTGGGCCTGGAGTTGAAGCGTGAGGGAGAATAATCTTCAGCAAGATTCTGATCTATCTTCTATTGTTTAGTACTTCTGTTCAGAAATAATTCAAGGCCTGGTTAAAAAGAGG
The DNA here is from genome assembly GCA_013389865.1 of Piaya cayana. NCBI lineage: Eukaryota > Metazoa > Chordata > Aves > Cuculiformes > Coccyzidae > Piaya > Piaya cayana. Next base: position 84,469 of record WAAB01000341.1, read on the forward strand.
CATAGTCACCCCTAGAAGGAACTCCTACAGGCATCTCAGTAAGAATCAGAGTGGCTGCATTGTTGTTTCCAGCGCAACACTGCAAACCTTGATAGTTGCCTGGCCTCAGAAAGTGAATGAGAGAGCTGGACTGAGGTGCTGAGATTGCAGTACACATATCAGCAAAGTGAGGTGCATCTCCAAAGTCTGCCCTAAAATCTCACCTGTGGAAGGTGGAGCCACCCAAGCCTTGCCAACTAGAAATATGGGCACAGTGGGTATATCCCCACATTGTGAGGTGGTAATTAAACCACTGAGGTGTGTGGTTGCTATCGCAAGGTGGCACTTGTATTTAGAGCAGAAACAGTGAGCCCTGGTGTATATTTCTGCCCTCAGAAGGCAGCTTGGCTCCAAAAGTAAGGTAGGCTTACTGAATATACTCCAATGTTTAAATGTTCTGTTACTTGTCACTGCACTTTCACCACCTACTGAACCTACATATTTTAAATCATACTTCTGAGCTTCTTTGGCTTCCTATGCCAATACATTTGCCTTCATTTTTTTGAATTAACACTGTGACTCAGCTGCTTGGAAGTTTGGTGTTGTGTGACAAAACTTGCAAGTACTCAAGTCCTCTTTTGGAGCTAGACCTTCATGAACACAGAGCAGATGACTCTTTCAGATGGCACCTGATTTCTTTGCACCTCGTTGGCATTCCTATATGCCCACAGCACTGCAGGTAGTTTGTATAAAATTAGAGCATAAATAAAGCCTGAAAAGCAACTCTTTAACAGTGACATTATGAAGTTCCATGGTTATAGCTTCTTAGTGGTTTCAAAATCAAATTTGCTTTCTATATAAATAAAACAGTGTGAGATTTTTACCTAATTAGCAGCCCTCCATTGAAATATGAAAGTCAAGCATTTTATTTCTAGCTTGGGGATTATTTCCAGCTCTGAATGAATTGCATTACAGGCACAATAAAGAAACAACTGAGCTAGCTCAAAATGGAACTGGGGAAGTCAGTAGACGGCATGGTGAAGCCTGCACACGGCATGTTGATGAAACTCTACTTATCTGTCCCACTGGTACCAACTGGTGCAATGAGCCAACTGAGTGCTGCCGTGAGTGAGACAGCTGGAAGATAGTTAGTTGTCTGCAGATGTATTGCAGATCACCTGAGACAACTTGAACTAGGAAGAGCAGGCACAATTTCTCTCAAACAGTGTATCAGCATCAAAACTGAAAGAGTACAACTGCATCTGTGAAGTGGTAGGTGGCCATTGCAGCATATTGGATGATCTTAAGAATCTCCTGCATGCCTAGCTTGCAATTATAGTCCCAAATAATATTCCATCTATGCCTGAAAAGTGAAACACAACCTCATAACTCCAATAAACCTTGCCACATACCTTTATCAGTTCATGACTGGATTACTGTAATGCACTCTACCTCTAGTGACCTACTGAATTCTCTTGGAAAATGGAGTAAGAACAGAATATATTTCTTACTAAGCTGTATGCTATGCCAAGAACACATTACACATAGCTTTAGGATCTGCTTCAAGATCTATTTCAAGTTTTATCCATTCTGATGGAAAAGATAATCCCAGCCAACATTTTATCTTCTGAATTAACAGCTCTGGATGTTGCAGAGAGACAGAACACAGTCTTAACCTCTTGCAAAAGAATTTTTACCCATCACCCTCTGAATTTTACTAAAGACAGAAATTACCAGAAAATGACAGAAGGAGAACCCATTATTCTCTGCTCATGTGGTTAGCCATCCACACTGTTAAATGGAATGTGTTATTTCGAAGGTACATTTTCCTAGCTTCACCATGCAACTTATTATTTCTTGTTTAGATTAAGTTTTTATTATTTGGACTTTTTTCATTTGGAGATACGTCCACACAACCACTTTGAGCAACCTGATCTAGTGGAAAATGTCCCTGCACATGGCAGGGGGTTGGAACTACATGATCTTTAAGAGTCCTTTCAACCCAAAACATTCTATCACACTCCGATTCTCTGAGTTTTCTAGTCTTTTGTTGGAAGGTGTTTTTTCTAGCCTTTTATACTGTTCTGACTTTTCACCATTATTGTTAAAATCTGCATTTAAAAAATGCATACATTTTTCTAGAAATGATCTCAAGAGTTTGGCTCCCATGCCAAGTGGCAGAAACTCCCTGCATCTGTTCTATACAGCACTTGCCCAGAGTTTCCCACAGACCACATATTACGTGCCCTGAAGTGTGCCAGTTGTCTGGGCAAAGTATTCTGAGGGTGATATTGGGGTAACAGATTGTAATACAGTGGTGGAGGAATATGCTGGATTGTGGAGATCAAAAGTGAGTTGAAATTGTGCCCCAGCTGCTGGCTTTTGGTAATGTTTACTGGTATCCTTCAAACTTTGTCTGTCTTAGAGGATATTTATTAGTGTGGGAAAAAACTGCGATGAAGAATGAGTTAGCATGCGAACAATGTAGGTGATCAGTGGTCCAACCCTTGGTGACTCTCCAGCCCGCTCTTATTCAGTGGTGCAAGTAAACCCATCAGTTTCATATCCAGACAATGATATAAATCCTTCATGCTCCTTACTGTTGCGTGTGTCATGGCTGGCCTTTTTTTTTCCCACAGCAGCTGGAAGTCTCTACCTTGCCTTTTCTTGCTGTCTCCTCAGTTCTCTTAAGTCTTTTCTTTGCAGGATATTCTCATGGGTTTTAGGTCTGGCAGGTAGTCATTGTTCCCAGGTACATGACCTTGGATCTGAATCTACCAAAACATGTTCTGTCTAAATGGGCTAAAATCATAAGTGACATAGATCAATCTCTTGGTCTGTCCTATTCTCTACAATATTTATTATGTGACCAATCTGTGCTACCTGCAAAACTCATACTGAATTCTACCAATAAAACCACTAAATGCTTCAAGATCTATCACTGTTCTCATGAGGCCACCAAGCATGGGAAAACAGGAGGTTTAGCACCATGGTTGCTCGATATTTTCAGCTCATTCTATTTCTACCTGAGTCAGTAGCTCTGTGATCCTACCTCAGACAATGGCAAGTGCCAGCCTGTTCGTGATTCCCTACAACATGGCAAGTGGAGGCAACTGGCTGCAGCACCAATGAAGGGTCCCATTTGTGATTAAGATAGCAACATTGCCACAACCATACTACCTCTGAAGTCACTTTTTAGAGTACTAAGGCATTAAAAGAACCAATACTTCTTGTTGTTCATTACTAAGAAGCATTCATCTATATAGTATAGTTACTCGAAAAGTAAGAATTTGGGCCAGCGCATTTGTGTGAACTCCCACTGCTGTAATTTCAAAAGGCCAATTCAACCTGTTCTGAAAAAGTATATGTCTGGATGGCCTTTGCTGGCTTTACAGGGAGTCTACATGCCCAGCTTGGGCTTATCTTTGTGTTTTAGTCTGCTGGAGTTACAGGAGTTCATTTGTAGTTTACACATCAGACTGGATACATCAAAATCAGGCCCTGGATGATATAGATTTGGGTGCAGAACTCTCAGCTAACAGACAACCTCAACAACATGAAATACATTGCTCTAAGAGAGATAAAAGCTATAAATGAGAAATAATTGATACAGAAATCTTTGTGTTATTTGGAGAGGAATGGACAGGGAAAAGGATGGGCAAGGGGTGCAGCTACATCATGGCAGTCAGAGACCCTTAAGCTAACCCCAACAAAGCTCATTACAAACTTGGGGTCTGGATGGTAGTGGGATTTTAATTGAACCAGTTAGTCCTGCAGAGAAGCAGGTCAAGAGGTGCAGAACAGTGCTTAAATATCTTCATTACCTCTAGGACGCCAGTTGGCAGCTTCCCACAGCGTGGCACAGTGTGGGGTGGCAGAGATACACCAGCTCACACAGAGCTTGCTTCTGACTTTTTAGTCTGTGTTAGTGCAGAGTACAGAGCTGACCCATGACACATTTTCAATTGTAAAGTTCAAAACTGGAGGGAAAAGAGCAGTGATATCTCATTGAGAGATCAGAAACCACTAAAGACTTTGTGTAAGGGGAGGGAAAGAAAAAAAAAGAGATCTGAAATAGATGGCAACTTGCCACTAGGTTACTTGTGGGCAGTAATAACAAGTAGGCCCACAGGGATAAAACAACGGCTACAGGATGAAGTCTTGTCCTACAAAGACTCTGCTTTTCTCACATGAAAGCCTCAGGGGTCTGCCCCTCTTCCACACTGTGCAGCTTTTAGGCATATTTTCATTTCAATAAGGTATCATGGAAATGAACTGGAAATTAGCCAGTCTCATTCTTTCTTCTCAACTCTCCCTGTTTTACAGTACAATGAGCTGTGCAAACTCTTGAGGCAGGCAACTCATCTGCTCATTGTTTTTTGCTCCCTGGCAGTTACAAGCTTCTTGATTAGCTGGTGGCCACAGGAGCACCATGGTTCCTGGAGGGCAGCTCCCCCTGCCCCCATTTGGAAACATGTACCCTGAAGGATGAAACTAGCTTTGCCTTCAGAAATCATGCTGGTGTATCGAGACGGAAGATCCTGATGTAGTTTTTATAAGTGACTATGAACTGTGGGATTCAGGCTCAGAGCCTGTGAGCTGGGTGGTGTGGCTGAATAGTGACAATGAGATGATACACAGCTTCAGCCTTAAGTGAGATTTATGGCTGCGGCTGTTCATGATGCAAAAAGTTTATCACTGTCAAAAGACCAAGAGAAAACAGGCTCTGCCCATTTAAAACAGTTAATTGTAGAGGTTGTTCTCTGTTGAATGGAGTTACTGGCATAGGATGTTTAAAATTTTCTTTTCTAAGAACTTTAGAGTTCGCAAGTCTGAAAAACTCAGCTATATGTATATGTAGTATACCTATATGATACAAGTATACAAATAAATATATACTTCTATCACATGAAAACATTCAGATAAAGACATCCCAGATTCTCCAGATACCTTTGATTTGACATAACATCTTGCATAAATATAATGTCCAGCATGGCTGTAGTGCATCACAAATGAAGACCTTGTATTAATCCCTCAACAATGATCTCCCAGACAACATATATCAGTTTCTATTAATATAGGTAGATATCAACTTAATTTTTCATGGTAGGACACATTAAATATGCTTTTTTTGTTGGAATAAAGTCCTAGAGAAAACAGACTTTTTGAGCTGCAATGAATGACATTAACCCACACTTTTTGTTCAGTTTAAGTATAATTTAATGAGAAAGTTCCTCCATTTTTTAGATAATGGTTTTGAATGGAAATGTATTTGAGTTAGTTTGAATGTAAATTATTTATGCGTGAAAAATGTACAATTTTGGTAAAATGAAGTACTCACTGCTCTTCTTTTTATAAAGGAATGAGTACAGATGGATTTAATCTTAGTACTAGTCCTTTCACCTTGATGCATCATTTATGACATCTGTATAAGAATGACCAGGAAATCTAGATAAAGTCCTACTAATAAGGAAACACCAAAGTTCTTATCTTCCATTACAGGTGACATCGAAAAGAAATTTCTTGTTTAAAACATGATTTACACCAGTTTCCTTTTGCACAAATTGGCTGTTCCATAAGTATGAAACATCTTGGCTTTTATTTCAACCAGATTCATAGTCCTTGAATAAATTACTGCCTTGTAACAGTGTAAGAAATCAATCTAATTCTGAGTCAAACAGCTGCTCATACACAGAGCTCCCTGTGCAAACACACCCCAGTCGAAGGTTACTCACAGCGTGAAATCCACAAGTGCCATGGGCTGATGGTTGAGCATCCTCATGCTTCAGAGAAACAATAATAAGAAAGTGTTCAATTTCTCAAGGTGTATGGTGAATAACAGCACACAGTGCTTCTTTTCTTGGGGGAATATGACAGGATTCAGAGCTGTCTCGCCCCAGCAGAGAGATAATTGCTATAATTCATTAGAGAGGCTCGTTTCCATTTTTCATTACTGGAGCAAAACTTTATAAACAGCGTTGAAAGGAATGGGAGCTTTTATTTCCTGAGGCTGCATATGTAATGATTTTAATTGAAACAACCAGTTGAACCAGCCCTATACTGGTCATTACATTTCCTGTCTTCTTCCTGTCATTTTGCAGTTTAATTTCTTCATCAACTTGCTCCTAGTTTTATATGCTCTTTCAGTTTCTCTGTCTTGAGGCATACAGTAAGTAAACTTATTGGCAGTGATGAGTTAGCGTAGTTTCTGCAGGCTCCTGTTTAGAATAGCCTAGCCAACATCTAACATTGATCTTACATCATTTATGTTTCAGCTGTGCAAAGAGAATACTTTCACACTGGGAATAACTTTAAACTATATCCTAATTTAAGACAAGCCTATTTATTTTCTCCATGCCCTTGCCATATTTGCTGATCAAAGGCATTTACATCTAAACAAGTTTTGTTGTATTTTATTCTACAGTACAAATGCATATGAAGCTGAATTTATAACTTAGCTATCATATGCATAGCCACAGCCTGTGATGGAAAAAGCAAAGGATTAGAACTCTACTGCAGACTCCAGAGGAAGGCAAAACAGTATCAAAAGAGATAAAGAAAAACAAAACAAAACAAAAAAAGCAATGAAGGAGAGCGTAAGATACATCATTAAAATCCAGGAGGACTTTACCAGTATGACTATAGCTTCTCTAAGATTAGGCTTGGAATATGCAAGCAGGCAATCTGAAAACTCTTATTCCAACAGCAGGAATACAGAAGAACTGGAGAAGGGCAAAGCACCACAGGAATGAGGACAGTGCTATCAGAGCAATCCTTCTGCAAGTTTGTGTCTAACTGGGAATGACATTCTCCAGGACTATTGCCTGGACTATGCAGACCTACAGATGTCATCCAGCTGCTTCTTGTGCATCAGGGCAAGGAGGTACTCAGCTATGATTTTTTTTTTTTAAGAGCTCTACTCCAGACGGTAGCTCACAGTCACCGCAAAACTGTAGTACTTCACTTTTCTGAATGTTTGAAATCTGTAAAACACAGCTTACTGTACTTAATTTATTATTTCTGTTTCTTGACCTGACCGAAACCAGATAAAGAACAAACATGCAAGAATTACCTGCCTAGATCTCCTGCCAGCTATTCAAAGGAAATATAGTGGCCAAGGGCTGATGTGGTCAGGATTTGAATTACTGACTCAGGTTCTTGGTGCAAAGGCAATGTGTTTGTATGGTCCTTAGATTAATAGGGAGATCATCTTGTCAGAAACCCTAAAAAGTGTTGTGTCCATAAAAATGAGTAAGAAAAATGTCCCATGATTTTTGTCAAAATGTTTGAATGCTATCAGGTGGGGGAGAAAAACTAGAGTCACTTTCACCTGAACTGGTTTATCCATCCTCTGTTTATGTTGATGTGCTTCTAATGTTCAATTATTTTGAGAATATATAGCACCTCACATTATTCCACAGATGGTTTCCAGCAGCTTAAGAAATGTACTATGCTAGCCAAATCTCTGCTATGTTTACACTTCCTTTCAAGGTGGTTTTAGCAATTCTATCTAATTTTATTTTCTTAGGAAAACCTGGCAAAATATCAAAAGATAAATATGCAAATGAGTACTCTTCATGGAAACTAGATGGATGCTGAGCATCTTCCCAAGCCAGGCTAACCTTGGGCTTTCTGATTAGCCTGTTGAAATTCAAATTGATTTGATGCCCATGGATCCTTTCAGGTCTAATACCTCATCCAATGAAAAGCAAAGTTAGCTCAGGCTGGCTTGTATGATACATCCCAAAGGCTAAAAGTTGATGGTTCTGTTGGTGAAAAACACCTCTTGGCTTTCCTTCTGTATTCATAAGTGGGCTAACAAAGGCTCATTATTTTAATCTCCCTCCCCTGACTTTGTAGTATAGAGCAGCAGCTTACTCCTGTGGTGGCAACTAGCATGGTATGCTCTGCACTCAGGGCTGTAGGATATTTTCACCAGGCTGCAGTGCAATGCTAGTGTTCCTTATCATATGGGCCAGTAGGTATAGGGCACTAGGCACCTTCTTCTATTTGGCATTTTGTCATGGCCTTTCACATCCAAAACCTACAGATAAATTGAAAACTGTACATACAGGAGAAAGTAAAAACTTTATTGCTTGACCTCTTTGGCTACTGGTGGCTGGAGACAAGAATGGGAGACAAGAATGCCCTTTGTGTTTCCAAGCAAAGACTTCAAGAGCTTTGACCATCCTTGAAATTGCACTTAAGCATACGGCTAGTTCCCAGGACAAAAAATTCCCAGCCACCTCAAACCTCCCTGCCTGCATGTTCACAACATGGGGAAATTTGTTCAGGACTTCTTGTATTGTTTCTTTCCTCCTTGTGCTGCAGGACATCCTCAGTGGAAAACCCGGAACCTTTCTCTGCATTATTCTCCCTCTGTACTTGGCACTGGTGAGACCGCTCCTTGAATCCCGTGCTCAGTTCTGGGCCCCTCACCACAAGAAGGATGTTGAGGCTCTGGAGCGTGTCCAGAGAAGAGCANTGAGGGTGTTTAAGGCACGAGTAGACAAGGTCGTGAGGGACATTGTTTAGTGTTTGGTGGGAGTGGTTGGACTCGATGATCTGATGGGTCTCTTCCAACCCGGTGATTCTGTGATTCTGTGATCACTTTCCTGGGGTCTGTCATACTCCATGAAATATATATATTTTTTTGCCAGTTTGGTGTGGATCCCTACATTGGCCCACGAAAATGACGTTGCCTTTCTTCTACACTAATCTCCACCCAGAAACTGTAAAAGAAAGTGAGGGTAGGTTCCTGGAGGTAATAAATGGTGTCATATGAAAGAGAATTAGGACAATTTGATTTTGCTATGCTGGACTGAACCTGAAGAGAGACGAAAAATTATTTTGACTAAGCAAATATGATATGGTAGTCACATAAAGAGTGGAGCAAATGATATGGAGTAACAGAATCTCATTTAAATAAGGAAACTTTCTAAACCAGAAAAATATTTAAATAATAACAATAAACCCCCCACTTTCCTTTCTTTGCCTCATCTCCTTTTTTGCCTCTGTAATTCTTTTATACCAACATATTACAACTATGATTTGTCTGTCCACCTCTTTTCCTATTTACCTCTAGGTGAACTTCAAACTGACTTTTAACAGCTGCCTAAAGATCCATAGTTGGGATTCTTTGCTCTGTCTGGTTTCTGATAACAGGCAAAGCTCGATTAACTTATCCTGATAAGTTACTATGGCAACTTCCACCAGTGCATTGAGGATGAATCATCCACAGGTATGTTCTTATCAGTGCACGTTTCCCCTGACTGTGCAATTCAATTCATTAAAATTAAATGGTGAATTGTGCAAATGAAGGCTGAGCCTTGGAATCCTTCCTGGAAGTTTGTCTTTAGCCTGCAATATAGTGTAAGTATTGCTTTCTTTGTTGGAAAACACTTCAGCAAGCCAACAACTAGCACAATAAGGTTTCAAACCAAGATAGCATTGCATTCAGAAATGCAATGAATCCTAAAAAGAACCTTACTGTTGAACATAACCTAACCCTGTTATTTGTCACTATTAATAGTACAAAATGACAAACTAGTCCTGGCTGGTTTAGGGCATGGCTGCCTGAACAAGTGCAAAGCACGTTTGGATTTTCTAAGCATCAGACACTCTAGTTCTTCACATGGGGAAAAAAGTGTAGGTCTAAACTCAGCAGCGTGGTCAACATGCAGTAACAGAGCCCTTCCTGAGAGCCTAGTAAATTCACTTGCGTTTCCTGGAGAGCTTTCAGAGTGGCTGCAATGAGTACTTGTGGGCAGCTCTCAGGGTGCAAAGTTCAGCAACTTGCTCACGTCTACCTTAACATTCACTGAATACTGATTGAGTATGACTCATATTCCAGAGAGGGCAGCCTTGGTCATTTGGTCCAGGAGGCCAGAGTTAAATCTTTAGGTGGTTATAAGATGCAGAAATATCCCAGTCACATTTTCTTTCTTGCAATTATGCCCTTTTAATCTCTATTCTCTTTCTGATAAAGTGAATGGCTGTGGAAGGCATGAGAGTGTTTTAGCATGGGTATATGTGGCTTTGAAGTGATTATGGTGCCTTTGCCGTGGGGAGACATTAAGGAACAAGTGACATTGAAGAATATGTCCCTACATATCATTAACTATTTCTAGATTTCGGAAAGAGTGTTTGCCAGCTGTGTTATTTCACATTTTAGCAGAGAAATAAATCAGCATTGCAGCCTATGGAAAATAGGATTTTTTAAAATGTGCTTTCACAACTAGCTTGAGAATTTCAGAGATTTCATCCCAGGACATTGCCAATTCAATTTGCAGCTGGTCAAATTCCTGCATATTGCACAGGCAGTATTTTTTTCTCCAAACATGTAGGCCTATCTGCCTACATCCAGCTGATTTCATGATAAAAGATATTTTTAAGGGATTCAAGTTTGCTACACTGACTTGTATCAAGCAAGGAGTGACTTGATGAAAAGAGTGATGAAGCTGGGCCTCCCTCTGCAAGCAGAGAGGAGATGAGTTCACTGTTTTCCATTTAACAACAAAAATCTGGGTGAACTCTGGCAAACCTGGGAATAAGAAGCTGGGCTAGAATGTGAATGACCTTTGTGACAGTCAGGTGGGATTGAGACAGAAATTGCCCTCTTCTTTCCCAACAATGTGGCATTGCAGTCTGGGAGGTGGGTTGTAAATAAAGCCAGCCATGATTTCCCAGTACCATCAGTATTTGAGAAAGTGCCTTGTACCTCACAAAGAGGAGGGTATTCACAGTCTCCAAGAGTCCTGTACATGTGCTTCTCTATTACTATGCACTTGGAGCTGTAACCTGAACTGAATTGATGAGCGTAAGTGATAAGAGGAATGTCAACTTTATCCTCTTTCCCTCATGGTAGAAACTGAGGTTACCAATTCAGATTTCCTAACTTGAAAATTATGAAGATCGTGATTTATGGAAAAAAGCTGTTTAAATTTTCTGGAACACTCCATTCCTTTAGTGCAAATGGATGGCTAGAAAATCATGCAGAGACAATAAGTGATGACTGGGAACCCTGCATCTTCTACTTCAGGAGAAAAGAATACCTGAAAGGAAGATCTCATTAAGGTATTCAAGACTGGAACATATTTTTAACACGTGTTCAATGTCTAGCATGGGGTAACCAATTGTTACCAAAACAAATGAAGTAGAAATACTCTCAATGTGTATGATAGTAATTTCATAGTCTTTCCTGGTTTGTAGACTGTGAGGTCTGTAAGACAAGTGTCTGAGAATGAAATTCGTCTTGCAGGACACCAGAATCCACAACTAAGCTACAAACTCTTCTTCAGCAGTCAACGGTGAGAATCAGGAACTGAAGGGTGCAACTGACCCTTAATCCAACAGAGATTTCTAAAGCTGCTCTGATGATCAACTGTGCCCTGAAAGTGCCTATTTCTCTCAGCTGGCTGTAAAGATTACAGTATTTGGCTAGCTCTAGGGTTTGATACCTCTATTTGGTCAACTGAATTTCATCTGAATGAATGAATAAGAGTTGAAAGGATTTTAATATATATATTATTTCTATTATTTCTAATTTTTCCTTGATTTTTAAGACCTTTAACATTTATTGTGAGATCATGGAAAAAGGAAGTTTCTTTCAGATTCGTTTATTATGCAATGTATTTTCATTCTATAAAGGATTGCTGCTTTTCTCAGCAGAAGAAATGCATTTCTCAAATTCCTGTCATTTCTGCATATATATCACACTTCTAATATAAGAGCAGTATAGGTATGTTGTATTTAAAAAGGTGATACACTTCAAACAATTAGCTTCATACCATACTATTATTATAATAAATACTATTATTATTACTATGCTATTTGCTTTATATATGCTGTTGGAATGGGTCTAGAGGAGGGTTACAAAGATTATCTGACACCTTAATTGTGAGAACAGGCTGAGACAGTTGGGCTTGTTCAGCCTGGAGAAGAGAAGAAGACTCCAAGGAGATCTTACAACGACCTTCCAGTACATGAAAGGAGCCTACAAGAAAGCTGGAGAGGGACTATTCATAAAGGATTGTGGTGACAGGACGAGGGGGAATGGGTATAAACTGGAGAAGGGCAGATTTAGACTAGACATTAGGAAGAATTTCTTCACTAAGAGAGTGGTGAGACACTGAGACAGGTTGCCAAGGCAAGTTGTGGCTGCCCCATCCCTGGAGGTGTTCAAGGCCAGGTTGGATGGGGCCTTGGGTAACCTGATCTAGTGGGATGTCCCTACCTATGGCATGGGAGTTGGAACTAGGTGATCTTTAAGGTCTCTTCCAACCCGAACTATTCTATGATTCCATGATTCTATGATTATCCTTTAGTCATTGTAGTAGTTACTTAGGTAACACAGTTATGTTCTGGAAATCTTTATGGACTTTTATTCCAGTCTGTTTTCATTTAGATTCCTTTACAGTATTTATGCTGTCCAAATATATAATAGGAAAGCAAAATTTGCAGTATGTAAAAATGAAGGAAGTTATATTAGGGACTGTTAAGAACTGGTTATCTATCAGCAATGTGGTTTGCTCCCATACAAAGGAATAGCTGTTAGTTGTCCATCAAGCTCTGACAGTGAGTTAGGCTTGTCTGCATTTAAAAGCTCTCAATGGGGGTGTTGTCAAAACCCCACAACCGGCAGTGAAGACATAGTATGGGATTCAGTTGCCTGTGCACAAGTATCCAGTGCCTTTGGAGGCCCACTTTCTTCCACATGCCAGTCCTGGTGTCCAGTAGGATCTGCGCCACACCTGAGACCCTTCTGTGAAGGCCCTAGATGCCTCTTTTTGGACAGCCTATTGACCTCTTTGTCAGTGGAGTGTAGGGAGTAATCTGGGTAGCCATGTGCCTCATTTTGGTCTAATTTATGACCTTATGAGTAGCTTCTAGACTCCTCATTCTGTACAGAAATAAATTAATCTAATAGTGTTTTGGAGCATTCAGAAGACTGAAGAAGTCCTGTGGGATCCTTATCACATCTGTTAGCTCCTCACAGATGCCTGGATTGTTCAGTGCATCTCATCTTGCACGAGGCACTTTTGTTTCAGCAAGTGAGTTCTGCCTGTGATTGACCACTTGACTAGCTCTCCATTGCTACCATGGGAGATTAACAAATCCAGCTCTACATAACACCTGTATTATAGACATTGAGTAAGACAGTGAATTCCATTTCTTATGTACCAGACATGACATGTACACAACATGCATTTAGTGCAGAAGAAGCAAACCCCAAGAAAACCGACGGAGACATGCACATCATGGTCATTTATGATTGCTACCACCATACTGCAAAGCTGCCAGAATTTGTAGTGAGCTGGTGAGGATCTACTCAGTCTCCATTGAGTACATCTAAGTCCTAAATTCTAATAGCATCAGTCATGTTCATTTCAGCAGGGCTATTTGTGGAGAAGTCAGGTATTGATTGCACAGCAGGGTTTAATCTAACTCAGCTTTCACCCTCTGTAAGCTATATATTTTGTCAAGCCTTATGTTCTTCGTAGTTTGTGACACAGAGACATTGGCTCTTGCAGGTAGTTATTCATGCAGCCTCTGGCAGATATCTACATTAGACTGCGAATTACACCCTAAAAATGTCTGCTTTCTTAACCAACTGCGGACAGAGTCCATTCTATCAAGTCTTAATTCTGTAGCTGGAGTTCTCTGTTACCATGCATCCCAATATATGCCAGTGTCCAGAATGGGATCTGCTGAAGTATCTTGCAAGTATTCTCCTACTTTCTATGGTGACAAAGTACCTGGAGTAGTAGTTTTAGGGCTATGCATTTTGCCCTAGTGTGAAGCTGTGATGCCGCTAGGGTGTACACTCAGACTGAGGATCCAAAAAGTACACAACCTTAGACTAGCCCTTAGCTGATGGTGGATAAAACTAGATATGATGAATCCTTTCTTTCTCCCTTCTCTAGTATTATTAGGCTTTGCCATCAAAGAATATCTGTAACTAGCCACTCAGACTTTGCTGTTTACAGGCAGCTGCATTATAGAAGTATCTAGTATTGCTGTCCCAACAAGCTATGATTGGGAGATAAAACTAAGAAGAAAATATAGGAAATCTTTCCTAATGTAAAGTATTCGGTTTTGACTAAAAAAAGTTCACAAAAGGGTCACTGTCAGTATGAAGGTAAACCTTTTTAGTCGTTGCATTTCACCTCTGCCCTAACCACTATTAATACACATAAAAGGCCATAAAGTGTCAATTTCTGTCTGTTACAAACCAAGAAAAATGTATGAGATGTTTAGTTTGGGAAATCAGTTTTCAGTCTCCTGTAATCTGCTATTTGTTACAAGTGGAGTCCCACGTTGCACAGTCCTCTTATGAGTCCACAATATATCTGTGTACTGCATTCTGGCATAATAAAAACAGTTGCAAAAGGCTGGAAGGAACAAATTGCCAGTAAAATATAACACAGATTTTTCTTTGGAGACTGAGAATCATTCTTTCCAATTAATTCAGAAATTATCAAAGCTTTAATTTCTCTGTTGGCATCTACACTTGTGCACAACTAACTTTGTTGCTGAAAAGACATTTTATAGTCGGTAGTCATTTGCACAAAAGGAACCTCTATTTCTCTGGTGGTAAATGAACTGGTGATGTATTACAAACTCCATTATTTATGGAAACTTAGAACTTGTTGACTGTACTCATATTAACAATGCAAGAATTCATCACAGTGTAACACCTTTCAGGCAGGTAGTCAGTCATTACTGTCATGTTTCTTGGAAGCATCTAAATGAGCGTGGTTTATGCACTGCAAGTACAGAGCACAAGCCCTGCTACCAATTTTTAAACCATATTTTTTCTTTTAATATCATGTCAAAATGCTAAAGTGCAGAGGATGTTTATATAGTCACTATCTATCTTTAGCATTAACAAGAACATTAGGATTTCACTTTTCCATCTGCACAGATTCATGCGCAGGCACGTGAAATGAAATGTGATCTATCTTTCAGCTCAAAGAGCAGTGTTGATGTATTCCCTGCTTAGATTAATCTTCCAGAAGCTTATAATATAAACTTTCTGTATATTGGAAAAAAACCCACCCTAGTCTTTATTGAGCAGAGGCTAAAATATCAAATGGAAAGAAGAGGATTTTAATCAAGATTTACAAGCAGGAACTGCCATTGAATAAAACTTGTGTAGCCTCCGGAATGAACTATATTTTCTGGAGACTAGCCATCCTTCTAGGGACCTGATGATACCATGACAATGAGTATGATTAGGAGCAGGATTAGAACTATCTATCAATATATGTTATAGACCAAAATAACCTTTGTGCATATTTGATTAATAGAGCCTAACTCCAAAGTCCAGCATTATGTTTACATTTAGACATCTACAAATCGCATGTCTGAGCTAAACACCCAGATTCTCTTTATACTCAGTGGGGAGAAATGGGTAAATCAGAGGGTAATTCAGATTCTTGTCATTGACAAATGAGTATCCCGTGCAATGTCTAGATGTGAGCAGTTCTGTCCTTCAATTAGCAAAGGAATGAGGTGTTATCTCAGACTTACAGAAGAAAATTAGAAACATGAAAAGTTAGGGCAAATAAATCCCACTTAATTTTAGTCTAGTTTTGATATGGCACAGATACGCAAACTCTAGCCTGTATACCCCACTTTTCTTTACCCTAGTAGGCAAGCTCAGGAATCACACGATATCTCAACAGCTGATGACCCATTATTATTCAATTTCTTTATCTTACTGTGTGCAGACAAGTCTAGTAATCAGAGGTGGATCCTATCTACAGGTTTTGTATTCTCCATGTCTGTAACAGGGATACAGAATTCTGTTCATACCTCTAGGACATTCCTGGAAATGAGGCCCTCAGTCGGTCTTCACACCCATCAAGTAAAGGAAATTCAAACAGTACTAGCAAGTACGTTTTTACAAGATATTCAAGCAGACACTGTGTTCAATGAGACAGGCAGCACATCACTACTCGGGCAAGGCAGGCACTGCATGGTAAACAAGATTGTGCTTTTTTTTTTTTTTTTACAACTAATTAAGGCAGAGAACTGTGTTATCTGTTGCTGTTGGAAGACAGTCTTCTCTTACTCATTCTACGCAGTGTCCAAACAGCAGGCAGATCCATTCCACCCGAAGGCAGAGCAACCACTGCAGTAAAGCTCTTTTGTAGTAACTGCTTCATGTGCGTAGGGAATGCACTGCATCAGATACAACAGCATACAGAACTATTCAGCCAGGCTATGGAATAATATCACCATTTTAAAAAACAGGACTCTGACAGGTCCCCTAGGAGTGTTCTGACAGCCACCATCATTCATTTGCCTTTGTCACCTAAACTGCTATTAACCACGAGAAAAAAAAGTGTTCACGCAGATTTAAACTTACTTAGGTATTGCTGTGACACAGAAACTAGAAATAAACAAAACCTGACACTATGCAAACACCTAATTTTGGAGAACCAAGCAAATCCTAAATCTGACACCAAATGACCACAACAGATGTTGTAAAACATGTTTATTCATTGTGTGTATTGTATCCAGATGGCTAATAAGTAATAGGACTCTTTAAACACACAAAACCTAAAACCGGAGGAGCTGTATACCTTATGTTTTATAGGTGTTATCTGCTGATTAACATTAAACAGGGTGAAATGGCATGTCCGACAGCACATCTTCAAAGTGTTGTGGGAGGCAGTGGCCTGTGGGAAGTCAGTGGCCTTCTAAAACACCTGCATGAGCCTGTCATCCTCACTCTTAAGAGTGTGACCAATACCTCCTGAACTATGAAGTCTTTTACAGGCTCATTTCCCTATGGTTTCTGTATGCAGAACATGTTTGAAAAATTCATCTCAGGGTTTTAAACCTTCTAAGATTTATAGGATTTTATTCCAGAGCCTCTTGAGAAACATAATGTAGAAAATAAACTTCCTATCTCAGGAGAATTTGGCTATCACAGCATTTATTTAACATTTCTAGACTCTGGACTAAGTGGATTGTAACAAAACTGAAACATGAACTCCACTTTCAGGAATGCCTCAGAGGATTCTCAGGGCTATTCAGATCAATGTCTTCATAGTACGCTCTCTTATTAACTATAGTCTTCCATAGCTAAAATGCAAAGCAGATTATTTTTTTATTTGAACGATATTTTCTACTTCATGTAGTTTTGCAGCACTTGGAAGGAATTGTTCACGACAGATTTGTTAGGTTGCTATGGCATTTTTTATTGTAACAAAAATGATTACACAATGGAATAAAAAAAAATATGACTGAATGGACATTTAAACCACATCCCGTTTTATTCTAAAAACAAGTGTTTCAGGGGGTTTTCCTCATGGAAATTGAGAATTTATTTACTTTTATTTTAAGGAAAGTAGAAGGGAAGATGAAAGAATACTTTCCTACATAGCGTGACACAATATATTCCTCTCCTCAGGGTAAAGAACTTTAAACGTTTTGTTTTTCAGACTTGGTGCATGCTCATCCACTTGTCTATGCAGCCACTATAGTGTATTTGAATGTAAATCACTCGCAAAATACCATGGTCAGTTTCTCGGTTGCCTACCTCCGTAGTATGCATGTGCATTATGCATTATATGGTTAATAGTGCATCAGCTCCCTTGTGGAAAATCAAGAAAGTTTCTCTGTCCTCCTGAAAGAAAATGTGGAATTATTTTATACACGTCCAGCCAGGTCAGGCTGCAGTATATTCTCGGGAGAAATTCCAGCTGAATTAAGGCAGCACTGTGTTATACAGTGATGTGATACTTGAGGCAGCTCAAACACAGGAGGTAGTAAGCCTATATCAGCATGATGCTCTCTGTAGACTAATTAGTCCTGCTAAGAAGCAGGATATAATAGTCCAAGATAAATGCTTCACAAGTGAGATGATGCATATACACGTGGCGCTACATTCCTGCCTTGCCCTTGGGCTGTGCTGAGCCCTGCTGAGGGGGTCTTCTTTCTGAAACCAGGGACCTCTAACATTCACCAAACTTATGAAACTGGAAAAGTATAAGGGAATCTACTTTATGAAGCTCCCACTGTGGTTTGGCTAAGATCAGACAGTAAAGCAGGGACAATCCTAGGCCTGGGATCTTGTTTCTGTCCCTCCACCACTATCTCAAGCCACAGTCCCTGGAGCTGAATGCCACTGCAGTGTCTCCATTGCTGCACATGCAAATGTGGGGTCTGAGACCATGGGGACACATACATCAACTCTAACTCATGGAGGGAATAGATGCGCCTCTCTGGAGGTGAGACATTCTTGAAGCAAGAGAAAAATACTGGAAAGAACCAATAACTCTGGACACTGGCCAGAATTAAATCAGTCAGAATGCAAAACCACAAAAAGAACTGCTAGCATTTTAGCTTACAAGACACACATAAAGTAAAGATGGTGAAGATGAAATGTAAAGGAGTGTTTTGCCCAGCATTGTACAAAGACAAATGGGAATGAAAGTGAAGAATAAGAATACCAAAGCTTACACCATGTTGCATTGTCCTCCAGATAGTCCTCTGGGAAGCAAGAGGGAACAGATTCAGGGAACAGAAAAACAAAACAAAACAAAATAAACCACAGGTTATACCAAACAGGCAACTGCAGAGAAGATAATGAGTCTTTATAAGCAGTTGATTTTAGATGAGAAATTTTAGATCATGCTCTACAGAAGCAGCAGAGCTCAGTGGTTAAAATTATTTAGTTTCTGACAGTATTTCTCTTACTGAACTTCATATGTACTTGCTAGATGCCTAGCCTAAGGTAGTTACTTTGTAGTAGAGGGATAGGCAAAGATTACTTTGAGCTGTTTAAACATATACTTCAGGATGAGCTGAATCATGCTTTAGAAATATTTTATCTCAATTAAACCTACATGTAGACAACTAAACAAAGATATTTCCATCTGTTAACATTAAAAACTACAGTCATCTAGGCTTCAAATCTAGATAGCTAGTTATGGGTATCTACACTATGGATCACTATATTAAATCAGAAAAGTCCTTAATTTTGCTTCTGTTACTGCAAGTAGAGAAATAGGATGGAATCCAGTTACCTAAATATAGGCATAGAAAGTGAATTTAGTAGCTGTGAGGTATTCCATCTTATTTCCAGCCAGGTCTCCTGTAACTTTGCTTTCACATTTGTACATCTTGAAGACCTCAATTAGCAACTCAATTATCATTAGTTGACTGTGTTCATGTAGCTGAATTCCACTTAAAGGGACCTACAGAGAAAAGCTGGGTCTCAGTTCTGTTCTTGCTTGTCTGCCAGTCTAGGAGGGCAAGGGCGTCCCAAAAGATCATCCTATCTGCTAGCTCAAGCATTTGTCTTCAGTGCTCTGAGGCATCTGAGTATTGCCTATCTTTTGGATATCTCAGTTGAACCTTGTATTTCTCAGTTTGTGAGAGGTGTTTGTGACAGGTAGGGTGAATCACTCTCCAGAGATGTGTCTCTCTCCACTGACTTCAGAAAGAGCCTGACTTTTAGGCCCTGTAATGTGAAGACATGATTCAATTGCTTGAGCGTAGGTATCTTGAATTACTTGAGATGCTGCAGCATCTTCTACCCAGCTGCTCACTGCTGCTCCAGAGTCTCCTCTAGTTCTGTGCCACATCTGTTAGTCCCTTGTTTCATATACTCTGGGGTGCCTCAGATAGTGTTTTATATTCATGATTATACATTTCTCTCAAGCTCTAGATTACTCTCTAAACATATCTGATGTATTTTAAACCAACTATAGCACTGCCTTTGTGGGATATTTAATTTTTTAAATTTTTCTCACAATTTTTTTTGGATTTGTTAATTGTTTATTAAGTCTTACTGGTTATAGCTATGATGATAACATGGAGAAACTGCTCTTTCACTTGAAATAGAATTGCTGGATTCATCACACACATTCAGGCAAGGATGACAGAGCACTTTCGCAGAAGGGTTCAGTACCTGATGGATTTCAGTGTAGGCACCTTTTGAGATCTACTTTGTACAATGTACTTGATACAATATGCTCATCTGCATTAAGCTTATACATACGAACAGGTTATAAGGGATATGAACAGGAGTAAAAACATTGGTTCAGATATGCTGCATGTTTTTATAAGATTGAGATGTAGAAGGAATATTTTCTAAACTTGGTCTCCTCTGATGACATACTGTCAAAGGCAGATGAAAGCAGAATTGTTCATCACTTCTTTCAAGGTTTGCATAGCTGCAGGTTTGAACTTTGCAATGACAGTTTAAAGTTAAGAGGTCTGACACTGTTTTCTGAATACAAATTCCAGAGCAGACTTCTCAAAGCACTAATGTAAGACTTAAGAGTCAGCTGACTCACAAGAAAATATTTGTTTCTTATATCAATTATAATAAAAAGTGGCTTTAACTATTTGACAATACTATCAAAATACTAATATTGCTGTACATTTGCATTAAGCAAGCAATAGAAAATGATCAATGTGCAGACTGGAAAACTACTGAGTGGGATTCTCCTTATGTCCTTTTGCATTGCAAGGGTTAGGAGGATCTAACTGAAGCTGGTCCTCCAGGCTCTGTCTATAGTTAATGAAGAGAGATACGTGACTTAGGGAATGATTCAGCACATTAAATGCTCAGATCTATTGCAGGCAGGTTGAAAGGTGCTCCTACAAGGCAGGAGTATAGTATTTACATCCTTCTGAATAAAATTATCTGAGTGTGAGATGCAGTGACCTTACCCAAGTGCTGCTAAGGGATTACTGCTCTGAAACAAGGTCTTCTGCTCTAATAGATGTTAACAGACTTTCCTAGCTCCAGTTGAGGTCAGTGGTGACCTCTGACTAGAGACATGATTGATCTCAACCCAAAAGAATATTAATATGTATATCAATGCCACTTGGAGATGGATTCGGTATCAACAATTGTTGTTAATAGGCCATGAATAGTTATTTTAAATATCACCAGCAAGAAAAGAATAATACTTATATTTGGCCTGAATGTTTCTATAAGTGACAACAGCAATGCTAAGCTCTTTGGGTTTTTTTCTGAAATAATGTGTGAAAAAGCCTAGTGAAATCATATGGAGATGATTCTGCCTTTCTACTCCACTCTTGTGAGGCCCAACCTGGAGTACTGTGTTCAGTTCTGGAATCCTCCACATAAGAAGGATATGGACCTGTTGGAACAGGTCCAGAGGAGGGCTACAAAGATAATAAGAGGNATGCATTGGCAATTTTCATTAGTTACAGCCTTTAAAGGCCAGCAGCATATGACACATCTCTGCTTTATTCAGGATGCTGCTAAATATTTTTAAAGCCTGTAGTTTGAAAAAGATATTAATGCGTTTAAAAGTATTCTCCTTGTGTGCATATAGAATGTCTCGGAAACATGTCTTTTTCATTGCTCAAATACTTGAAATGCTGTTACAACATAAGAGGAAACCAAGCTGAAATGTATTACCAGCCTTCTTTTTTATGTGCTTCCTCCTGTTTCCTCTGTTTGCCACCTTTAGCTTTGTCCGGAGCATGACTGAAACCTACAGGGTTTGTTGACCTTTCACTTGACCTTAGCCAATTCTAGATCAAGGTCCAGACCTCTGCACTGAGTAATAACACAAGGGCTGGTTCTTTGATTCTAAAGTGAAGGACAAAATTGAGAACTTGTCAAACATGGATTGGGCATTACCAACAACATTTTTAGCCTGTTACACTGGGTTCTAAATCTACTGTGGTAGAAAGACCTAAGTCTACAATGGAGATAACATCTTCTTTTCTGCTTTTCCTTTTAGCATAACCAGGCTACACTATTTCCAGAATAGCAGAGATCTAACAAAAATTGCTTTTTGCTGCATGGTAATCCTATGTACTGACTAGAAATGCCATGTTATTTTTTTAGTTGAATTGAAATGAAGATTGACAGAATACAGTACATAGAGTACAGCACAGACAGAGGCAATTTGCACTGTGGAAGACTACTATGATGGTCAAAGGAATTTTCTGAATGATAGTATCAAGGAGATAGCTAGGTCCTTAACTGAATTAGTATATTTGAGTTCCTGCTCAGTGATTTAAACTGCATGTCAGAGAATCCTCTAGACATTTTAGGCTCGGTATCAGAACCATAGCAAGACATCTTAGTGCCCTAGTGCAGCCAACACTTGCCTGGTACCCAATGGGAATGGAGGTCACCAAAACCTCATATCCCGAACTAATGGTGACTGTTTCCAGCTGGGAACTCCTCTGCCCCAGCTCTTGCTACAACTCTGAGCATGACTCTCTTAGGCAAGGCAGACCAGTGCTGTGCAAGTGTTCAGCAATAAGCTCGGCAAGTGGAGAGTATAAGATACAGTCTGTTTTGATTTAGATGCTTTACAGCTCTTTAATTCTGCTCATTTGCTTTACCTCGAGATGATTGCTGAGACACTGTTAACAGCTATAATAATTAGCCCACTATAAATCTATAGATGTACAAACAGCAGAAACATTGAAGCCTGAAATGTGAATCCAATGACTGATAGTAAAGAAAATATTCCTATGTTAAATTCTTGATCTCAAAGTGATTGAATAAGTAAAACAAGGTTAATGGTCACTGAAGTTTTAGCTGATAAAAGTGAGGTTTTGAAATGAATGGAAATAAAGCAATGGTAATTTTATAATTAAGTAAGGAAATGGAACAAATCAATGTGCCTTTGTGAGTGTATATGTTTTAAAGCTATCTGTTAAAATTCTCTTAATACATAAGAATATTTTTAATAAAAAAAATTAAATATTGTTGTAGATCACTTTTTAAAGAGAATTTATACTGCAAAATACCTGCTGTGGCTCATCTGTTTTTTGGTGTCCCAGAAAGAGCTTATTCCCTTCTAACACTTTTTTACATTAAAAAAATTAGTCATATTGTCCTCCTACAATGCAATTCTGTACTATTTCCAATGGAGAAAAAAAGATTTATTGAATGCTGTAAGAGCTGGCATAGAAACTATATAGAGTGATTATTAAATATTAAAAAGATATTGTCAGAAGATTACCCCTCTTCTACTCTATTATCAAACCATTTCTACTAATTTGAAAACTGAATATATTTTGTCTTACCAGCCTATCCAAACTTGTGCCAGCAGCAGTTGTAGGTCGTTCCTCTGGGTTGTATGGTCTAAACCGGGTATTGAAGTTTTCAGGAACAGAACGGGAAGATCTCAGGGCAGGTGCTGGTTTAGGTTGGCCACATCCTTGGAAAACCTGAAAAAGACATTGTGGGGTATATGTAAATTATGAAAAAAATAAAGGAAGCTGGTATTTTATAGCCCTTTCTTTTTCTCTCCTTCACATATTTGAACCTGATTTTGACTGACAGCTTGATAATAGCAAGTTGAGCACTTGCCCTGCATTAAATCTCAGGCTAACAATAAGCCTTTATAATTGCTCAGAGAAGGCACAAAACCATACAGGGACCTTAAAAATCCCTTAATTTAGGAAGGCGATTATTGTAAGAAGTTAACATATGAACATTTTAATTGCTGTATTTCCAGGAAGAGAAATGAGGAAAAGGAAAAACATGTAGATGGAGGAGATTTTTTTTTTTTTCATAAAACAGAGGATGTAGTTCTGGCACTTACAGACATGTTTTAATAGGCATAGTGGTGTTGGATTGATGTTTGGACTTGATGGTCTTAGAGGTCTTTTCCAGCCTTAATGATTCTATCACGCTATGAAAGATATTGTGGGCTGGGGTGTGCATGGCAGGAATTAGTTGATAATTATTTTAGATCTTGTTAAAATGTGGTATTTACCCAGAATCACAATTCATTCATAATCTCTACCCACAGCTCTTCCTAACTTGTAGTTTTGTTTGTACTGTCAGAGAAAAGGTCAATGATGAAATAGTCTTATGACTGGGTAACTTCCTTATTCCCTATCAAGTTTCTCCCTAGAAGAAGGGAAGGCATAGTGAGTGGGCAATGGAATTATTTTCTGCTAGTGTGTTTGTTTCTAGATATAAAAAATAATGTTCATGGCTATAAAATCTTTCGTATTTCCATTTGGAAAAAAGCATCAGTAGCATATACCTGGATACCAAAGGGCACAGAGGACACTTTTGACTACTGAATATCAAGTATATATCCCAGAGGAACTCTGACAGGTGGATGAGGTGCTGAGGGGCAAGGTTTAGTTGTTGAGAGGAATGGTTGGACTCGATGATCCTGTGGGTCTTTTCCAACCAAGTGATTCTGTGAAATGAGGTAACAAGCTCACAAGCTCTGTTGTCAGCCAGTGGTCAAAAAGACTAATGTTTTACTTTTAGATTTTTAGATTTTCCACCTTGAATGGTTCTGTCCTGAGATAGTCATGGATGATGTGACTTTTGTTGCTTTCAGGATGCACTACAATTGACTCTTAGTTAGGTCTCCTGATGATAATTTAGAGGTCCCAAATGATTCAAAATTTGCTGAGAGAAACTGCTTCATACTAAATTTATGTCAAATCATCAGGTTTGTTTTGGCTCAAAGTCCAGCAAGTCAGCTGTTGTACAGCCACTGGGATTTGTAATTTATGAGTAGAATACTACTTGGTCTGGTTTGAAAATATCTGTAAGATTTTTTTAGTGGTTTCTAGCCTCCCTAGTCATAAACGTTATTGGAAAAAAAACATTTAATGAAGTAGGAAAGATTATTTTAGTTTGTAAAGTCTTATTTTTTTTCTCAGGAGAAAAGAATCTTATTTTTCCTTTGTGAAGAAAATTTATATAAGATTAATATTCATGATTTATACATGATTTTGTGTGACACTGTATGTTTTAAAGGACCAAATACGTATGTTAGGAGAATCAGTTATATTTACAAAAGTTTACTTGTATTTCTTCTGACTGAAGATAAGTTATGCAGAGAAAATATAACCATAGATAGCTATGAAATCTCATTTAGTCCATTAAGGAATCAGGTATTTGTTTATAAAGACAAGGGACAACTATCCAAAACTTGCAACTTGACTCTTATAGGAAAAGAAATTGAGGGCACTGAATCTTCTCCTAAAGTTTCACAGTGTGTGACTGTTAGGTTGCTTGTATAATCATGCAGAGAAAGTAACTGTGAGCCTACATAATTTATATTTCATTTTTCTTATGTCATACTGACCCCTTACCCCACCCCCCCTCCCCAATACAGACTTAGTGGCATTTAGCTTCATTCAAATTGTTGCAGCAAGTAGTTTTGTATGAACAAATTTACATACTGCCAGACAATAACAGAGATGGAAATTAGATAGTAATTTTTATATCACAGAAAAAGATATAATTTACTTTTTAAATGACCTGGCAAAAATGCAGTAAGGATATGATATCATTAACTGAATTTTGAGTGCAAAAGAGACTTTTTCTAATTTGCAATCAGATATTAACTGACAGAATAGAAAATGTAAAGCTGATATCTGAAATTAACAAATGCCTCCTATGAAGAAGCACAGAAAATACTTTCTTCACAATGCTACTCAGAGATACTAACTAACGGCTGGAAAAACATTCAGATGTTTCATTACACAAGCTGCAGAAAAAATCTCATTTTGTATATAACTGGTGCTGTCCATCTCATCTGAGTTTAGAAAAGGGTTTCCATTTGAAATTAAGAAACCTAAATTTAGGTGTTTATATGTAGGTGTCCATATTTAAGCTAAACTTCTAAGCTCCCATTGTAGACAGTAGAGATCAAAACTCCCTTCAGTTTCTCTCACATCGGCATCTATAATAGTTTGTGATGTCCTGGGATATCCAAGACATCTGTTAAGACTGTCTTAACACAAGACTGTTCACTGTTGAACTGCTGCTAAAGCTCAATTGAGATATGCTAGGGTGTTACAAAAAACACTAAATCTCTGCAGTCAGGGATATGAAGCAAACCATGAGATCAAATCAATGGAGCCTGTGAAGAATTACAAAACAGAGGTCTCCACTTAAGGACTAGGAAGTAGATAGAGTAAAAAAGAGCTCTTTTCCTAGGAGAACTCAAGGTTTTGAATCCCAGCAGATAAAAGGTTTTCTCTATGAAGCCTTGAGCCGTACTATTATTTAGACGTGTACTAGTGCTCAGTGTTACTGAATGTCTCTATATGACTCTGCTCTATTGGCTCTCACATCTTCAGGAATAATAGCATTGATTTTTTTTCCCTGAAATGTCATTATATTTTTTCTGCACAGGGCTCTGGAAAGAACACTGATAATTGAAGATGCTTTGTTAATATGAAACATGGGGGCTATTTTAAGAAGGACCTTGTATGTAGTTTTATGAATGTTTCCTCCTTATAAATAATGCATATGCTATGTCATGGAGCTCATTCATCCCTTTAGCTGAAGTAGTTGCCAAAAAGGAACGTATATCTATAGGTTAAAATTGCACATCCTTCAGCTCAGACAAAACCAGATTTAAGACTTACTAAAGGGAGACTCTGTTATGAGATACCCTTTATGAAAGTGGAAAAATCTTGGCATGGCAGCCAAATGATCCTTACAGCAGCCAAACACATCTGTATAAAACCAGACTGTATGAAATGAAGAAAATAGTGCAGCATGTTGTGTTTTGAGTAGCAATGAAGACAAAATTATGCTGATAAAACCAGGTTAGTAATTTTATCCACTTTGAAGACAAATGGATTTTATAACACCTTTTTTCCTGATTTTTTTGAGCTTTCCTCCATTTCTTGTGAAAGAGCAATCTCTGCAAATGTCAACTACTAAACATTCATATTGTTAAAGTGGAACAGATGTACGATTTACTCTTTGACTTGAAGCAGGAATCAAAGATAATGGTACTGACAGCCTTATGGGAAGATTGTGAAGGCCCTTCAACCATGTTTGTTTTGGCCAGGATTGAAATGAGCATCTGTATGTTATGACTCTCTGAATATGAATCCCTGAATTACCTCAGGGAGGATGAGAATAAGAATAAGGTAAAAGTATGCTATGACTAAGCCCTGGGAATGAACTGAGCCACAGGAAACAGAGTACAGAATATGAAACTTCTACCTGAGAAATAATCAAGCAGTTGCTGAGCACTGAGTTTGGCAGTATAGCATTCAAATACCAAAGACAACACCGCTGAATAACAAAGAGATGTCGATAATAAAGATAATATGTCTCAGACATTATTCTGAGAAACCCATGACAAATCTATTGCAATCTGATTTATACCAGAGGCAACCTTCAGGGAACACCACTGAAGTCTGGTAGATTGCAAAGCCTAGTTTAAAAAAAGTGCTGATGCCTTAGGAGGCATCTCAGGCAGCCTAGACTGATTGTTTTTGCAGTCAGTGTGATTTGATTTGCAGAAGGTACTCTGTCAGAGTGGCAGCAGGTGTTATATGATGAAGCTTTGGAAGCTGTTTTTGATGATCTTTAGTCCTTGCCTTTTCTTCAAGAAGGGAAGTTCCAGTTTGATTGAGAGCACCTAGATGTGTCTAGCAGAAAGGCCCTGGGGTCTGACTTTCTAGACCACTGCTCCTTTTTGAAAGGCATCTCCAGATATTGTGACTGTCAGGAATGTTACTTCCCCTGGAGTAAAGTAAGGACCTTGTGGCTGTCATTCAGGGACATAACACCCACACAAGGTGAGTGGCATATGAAGCCTCGAGATTTGTGGTCAGACTTTCTAGATAGCCAGTGCTGAATATAGATTATAGAGAAGTATCGAGAAAACAGAGAAAGATTCCAGCCTCAGGATGAACTGGAGTATCTTAATGTAATACCATTACCTGGTTAATGTGAACTCTAGTAAAAGAATCAACCACAATCAGCACACAAATAGGAAAAGTTAGTGGCCCAGGAACAGAGATGCTTGATTTTGTGTAGTGATAGGTGCTAGGATATGGCGCTGAAACTGTATGTCCTTGCTTGGAAGTACAAAGATGGAAGAGGTACATGTGGCACTTCTATAATTCTTTGTCTTGATACTGATGTGCACCCATCAAGAATGGAAGACAGAGGGTTTGTGTCTCCTGAGGAAATGAAAGACAAGATGTGAAACTCAAGTAATAAGCCCTGACTGTCTACACTGATTAATTGTTAACTCATTGGCTTTTTCTTGGACTGCTCCAACTTGCACTTTCCAGAGTGAAACAGCTCTGGAGAAGGTAGCTCTCAGCAGTATAGAAATGAATCAGGCTGTGACACTTGGGCACTCAAGATCAGGAAATGGTCCTTGCCCCTGTTTTATTTATTAGTATAGCTGTAAACGGTAAACAGCTGAAGACTGTTTCTCAGAGGAATAGTGCTGAGTAGGAGATGAATATTTATAGGAAAAAATATTGTACAAAATCTTCAACGCTACATCAAGTGAAGAATGGATGGACAAACCAGAAAAAATGGAGAGTTAGGGAGATCATGATTTTTTTTTCTGCTGATGTCTAAGATGGAACATCATAATGCACATAAAAGTATACATTCTTACTTATATTTATATACGAATTATATTGTTAAGTATGTATTGTTTAATTTTGCCTACATATGCACAGTAATGTATGGCCAATGTGTTATGTCAAACATGCTTCTATTTTTCTCAAACAAATTTCAATATGTTATTGCAGCTTGTCTTATACAAAACATAATTTTGTGATACCAAGACAGATAGTGCAATTTAATGTGAATGACTTTTGAAGTGGGGCAATTTTATATAAATATTTGAAAGAGTAGAGGGATGGATTTTGGATTAAATGAACTCTCGGCCTCCTGCCTGCAAAGAGGATGAGATTAGTGAGAGGTCCTTGAGGAAGAAACTGTTCATTTTCATTTACTCCATTCCTTTTCAAAGAGAAACGTTATTATACAAAATGGCCCAGAATTCTACTGAATAGAGCATAGAGCCTCCTCCTAGACACCAGTCAGATTTTTACATAGAAAGAGCTACATACCAGTGATGAAGACTAATCCATATGTATGTGGGTGTTGCAGGCATAAAATTACTTGTGCATCATCATTTCCCCATTGTAAAAACACACTGACTGACTTGTGGAAAAATAGCTGTGATTTCTAGTCACCACATTTTCAATGGATACAGTCTAATGCAAGTTACAAAATTGTTTGAAAAAATAGAAAATAGCGTGATTTTGGCACCCTGCCTGAAGCTTTCTGAGCGGCATCTTAGAATAATTGACAAGCACTGCTTTTCTCCTACATTAGGTCTGCAATTGCATTCCATGCACCCCATTACATCCAGCAAGGGATCTGTCATTTTCACTGAAACTCTAAGTGGTCAGTATGTATAGGGGGGAAAAATTAGACGACAGATGACTGGTTTGAAATTTGCTCATATACCATCTGTACAGATCTGACGTGACATAGGGGAACACAGCACTAAACTCAAAGTCTTTGTCTTCTCACACCTTGCTTTAAGAAGAAAGCATTTCCATGTGTTAGGACCTGAAAAAAGATGGCTATATCCTAGGAAAACAAGAAAACCACATTTTAGGAGAATAATGGTCTACTCAGAAATACACAAAAGCCCCTCAAGGATAGACAGCTCTGGTATCTATGAAAATATAATAAAATAAATGTCACTGATATAATGTAGTTTCTGTTCCTCAGGATTTAAAAAAGTACTGGCTAAGGTTTCTCTTAAAAGAAAAACTTTACATTGCAAATGGAATTACTGGGATTCATTAACCTTTACAGCATATGAAATATTTCTGAGGGACAGGAGAAATAGTTTGCTCTGCTACAAATGAGTAGTGAGATTAGCTTGTGCCAAGGTGGTGTCATTGGACTCTGGTAGGGGATGCAGCTTCCCAGCTAATGGAAAAAACTGTGAAACCCAAGCAAGTAAAAGGAAAATGAGGCAAAACTGAGCCTTGGGTGAGTATTGGATTTTGGTGGTTTTTTTTTTTTTTAGATGAGGGTTGAGTTTGCCTTTAATTCCCAAAATATTTGAGGAATTTGGCTGTTAAACATCTTGATCACTGCTGATGGCACAAAGTCTGATTACACAGGATGTAGGCTGCTTTTAAAATCTGACTAACTTATGTAGGTAAAAAGTAAAATGCATCTTGAACAAAAACCTTAGCAACCTGCTGCAAAGGGACCATAAAAAGCATCTAATTTTGGGTTGGCAGGAAGAATATTAACCTCAGTCTCCTGCCTTTTGCCCCACATTTTTCCCAGCTACAGTAGCTTCCCTCAAGCAATAGAAATTCATTGTCTTGGATGATACTAACCAGCACCTAACTGAATTCTAGGAGATCAATAGGAGGTAGAAACTCCTAATACCGAGAACCTGGCAAACTGTTAACTTTAAATTTCGAGACACGTTGCACTGATTAATATTAAGGAAAAGCCATTAACTGTTGACTGTTGGCTCAACAGCACCTGCTACTGAATTCAGAGAATCTTATTAACATGAGGTTCAGAGGTGGTGGTGATCTGTGTATACACACGCACACACACACACACTGAAAATGGAAAGGAGGAAGCTGGTATCATTAACTCTGTTTATCTTTGTGTCATAATCCAGACAAAACTCTATCAAACTGAGGTCTGGTAATCAGAGACTGTCTGATGTAATGATATTTCCCTTGAGTGGCTATTAAAGGAGGTTAAACCGAACAATTTTTGTATTCACCTCAAACTCTGTGCTTCAGTCTGACCTAGATAGAACAAAATGTGTTTGTAAGTTAATATGGGGAATCATGGATCAGACACGACCAGAAGTTACCAGATGTACTCTACAGGATATTGCTCATAGAGTTACCACTAATTTTCAGCACTCTCTGTTTTCCTTAAATGTCTTACAAAGATTAATTTAGAGTTTACTAAGTCGTACCTCTCCCCTTGCCACTCCCTTTTGAAAATTTCAAGCTCATTTAATTAGATGAAGGATTCAAAGGCAGTCTAGTGAACTATCGAATGAGCAAAAGCAGTTTCTAGTGGTCTGGACAATCTTTCTTAAAGTCTGGACAGAAAAATTATGGAGATGTTTTTCCCCCTGCTTGTTGCATTCAGCAATAGAGAAGGCACAACTCACACAGTACCTTTGCCGACACCTGCATGCTGTTTTCTTGCATGTTCATGATGGCTTCAGAAATCTTGACATCAATAGGATCCATGACTGATTCAATGTTGAATGGTCCCTCTAATCTCTCCGCTACCAGAAGCATAGCATCTGTTAAAACACAAAGTAGCCATTCCCTTAAAGAACGGATACCTTCAGGTGCCCCAGAACACACCAGCATCACCGGCTGGAGGTGTGGATACTAAGCGCTCCCAAGCAGGAGCCTGTGAGGATGTGTGACAGTAAGACCATGAAGCAGGGTAGCTTCCCAGCTGTCAAAAATATCTTCCCCTACTACTGCCACCACAGAAAGAGAAGTGAAGACAGTAAAAGTTAGATTCATGGTAGTTTCCATAGTATTACTGAGCTTGGAGTAAAGTTATTTTGCACAGCATCACACCAGTCAAAGCAGCCAGTGCTCTGGAGCGTACTTATGTAGTCTCCTTTCCCCCAAAAAAGCAGGATGATAGAAGTGAGTCCCCAGGGTATGTTCTTAGACTTAGTGGGAGATGAAGAAGACTTTGATATGATATATCGGGGTGTTATAATTAAAGCAGCTGTTCTTTCTGACCTTAATGATCTCATTTTCTTGCAATATGAACAATAGATGAATACTGGATTTCTGCCATAGCTATAGATATAAACCATGTTTGGCTTACTACATCTTCAAAAACATAGTTGAAAGTTGTATGAGAAAAATATACTCTTCCTGTGTTTTGGATTTTACAAACAATTGCTTACTGAATTTATATTACAGTCCCTCTCCAATATAAATTTTACCTTTTTCTGTTCATTAACAAGTAAAACCCAAGCAACTGAACAGAAATTAATAACAGTAAAGAACATTCTGCCATACATCACAAGTTTGTCTACACACAGACACAGATTTATCACTATTTCTGTGGCAATAGCTAAGTAATAAACTATATTTATACTACATGTTTGAACATCGTATTTGCTATTTGTCTCATTGTAGCATTTAAAATTTTCAGATTATTAATAGCTTTAAACAGAAACCACTTGCAATTTTAGCATGATAAACATATCTTTACCTACTCTCTTCTCTATTTCTCAAACTTAGACTCTAAAAGGTACTAACCAGACTTCCTTCCAAAACAGACCCCACTTGTGCTTTGTAAACTCCAGTCCCATGACATCAATGTGAAGAAGGCATGGAGCACCCTAGAGCCCCAGTAGTAGTGTTATCTCCACATTTGGCATGGGAGTTCTGGGCTTCTCTCAGCCTGCATGGACATCTCCCCCCTGAGAAGCAAGCGTGCCAAGATATATGGGAAGAAGAGCCTGGTGTCTCACCCCAGCAGCTCAGGTCCAGATACCTGTGTGCAGCCTGACTGAAGGGCTACAATATCTTGCTTATATGCACTTAGTGCATGCTTAAAAATCCCACTGAAACTGAAATCACATGTCATGTGGTACCTAAGCACTTTTGCAACTTCAGGTTTAATACTTCACACTGCATTCAGGCTGGAAAGAGTGTAATGCGTGGTATTTGGAGTGGGACTGCTGTGAGAAATGATGAGATGATAGAATTTGGTTTCAAACAGAGGTGTTATTTTGACTGTACATTATTTTAAAATTCTTTAGTTTAAACCCCTACCAGAGGGAGCCTCACTGAAAACAGCACCTAACTCTGATAGAGTAAGCAAACAGTCTTCATATGCACACAGATGCATACACACACATACAGATTCCTGCAATAAGTTAGCAATTTTTCCACATGCAAAGAGAATTTTTAAGTATGGTTTCATACTTTTTCTTCCTCTCACATTTATGATGACTTCTATAAAAGATTTATGTATTGCACTTTGAGTAATATGCTCAGCCTAAATTCTAGCTGTCACAATGAGTAGTAGGCATTCCCTTTATGGGAATCGTCCTTAAATATTTTCCAGCTCTGTTCCACTCCCTTGTCCCCGAGGACTATGTCCCAGGGGTCCTACTGAATAATTCCTCGAAGAGTTGGATGTCTGCTTTCCTGAAATTTAGAGTGCTGACTGTACTCTTAATCTGTCCTATATCCCTCTGGACCTTGAACTTCACCAGTGCATGATCACTGCAGCCCAGGCTGCCTCCAATCCTAATGTCACTAGTGTGTTCACTTGTATTGGTCTAGTATTGCATCTTCTTGTGTGGGAGTCTCTAACAGCTAGACTAAGAAGTTATCCTCAATGCACTGCAGAAGTCTCTTGGATTGCTTACAGCTTGCCATGCTGCTTTTCCAGCATATGTTGGGGTGGTTGAAGTCCGCGAGTAGGATGAGAGTGCAGGCTTGAAGGGTTAGGCAGAACATGTTCCTCCTGCAACATTATATCTGAGGCTGACACAAGTTGTTAAGTCTTATTTTAGGGCCTAGATCAGACTAGAAGCCTCAGGCAATTGCGCAGTTCAGATGAGCTCTTGCACAAATGAAAAACTAGTGCTGTTTGAGGACTCATTTTATCTTCTTCAGTTTCAGCAGGTGTGTGGGTCCATGACCGATTTAGCAATGACTGGACTGCTGGGTTACTCCTGCCTCCTTCTGGTAAGAGTGTTACAAACCCAGTGGAGCAAAAGTGGATGAGCAAGTGTCAAACTTGGACTTCAAAGTAATTTTCTTAACCTCTGTCTGACTGAGCCCTTCCTCCTAACCTTTCTCTAACCATCATGTTTGTCCTTAATACTAAGTAAAACCTATCCAGATGATATTTGTCCACCATGGAGTGATAGAAGCCTTGAAGAGTAAGGCAGTCATATTTTTGTGAGCATACAGGTCCCCCTGAGAATGTAATCACAACTGTAGTTAACTGGCTTCTACCTACTGATTTTTTGAGTTAGACCTCAGATTAAAATTCAGACTGAATTTCCTATCCTTAACACTGATCTCTAGGGAAAAATCAGCCTGCAGTGTGTTATCTTAAGTTGAATTCCTCCTTTGGAAAATATTCCTTCAGATCATTAGACTGCATTCTCCTGTTTGCCAACCCGAGCCCTCACTCCAGTGCTAAACCTTATTATTAACTTACACAGTTGTATAAGAACAGATACAATATATACATAACAAGTATCCTGTGCAATTGGATGAAATAAAATCTGTTATGTGGACTAGTAAAAATAAGATGAAATTTAATGCTCTGAGATTTATGACAGGGCAGTCATAATGATGTAATTGTCCTTCCCAGGCTCTAGCTCCTCAAATCTACGATTGTGTAATAACAAAACCAATATTCTGTTGTCCCAAGTCTCCTTTTTCTCCTAACATTGTTATGAATATTGTTACGAATATTGTTACAGGAGAAGCTGGAAAACTTTGAAAATGAAATTAAGAAAATCTATATGGCTCAGTCTTGAAATCTTAATTCTTAAAACCAAACCCTTGAAGTCAAAGAAAGCCTAATTCAGTTCAGTGGGACTGTATGTGGATTTAATAATTTCTTAATCAGCTAAATAGTAGATATCAGTAGCTTAATTATTTTCTGTGCTATCAGTATCTGAAAGCTGATTAATTGATTGCATGTTTTTTATTAATACACTTGGATTTTATTGTTCAATTGTGTGCTCTTTGTTTATACCTCTTTTGCATTTTTCAAAACCTGTTTTTCTTAGCATGAGTACATGCCTTCCCTCTCCATATACTATAGCACTTGGCAAAAAAGCTGGCATCTAGCTGCGAGGTGAGTGGATTGGAAACTCAGTTTAGGTAAGTCATTTTTGTGTTGTGGGTTTGTTAGTGACTCGGAAACAATAAACATGACTAATTGCTCACTTGAGGACACGGGCTAGCAAAACAGTCCTGAGAAAGTGCAGAGCATATGGCACGCTAGATTCATTGTCAGTGCTATGGCTTTCGACCTCTTCTTCAGGATGTGTGTTGCTCAGAACAGGAGAGAGGGCCTTCCTCATGCAGTAAATAAACCAAATATACTGGAGTCTCAGGATGTAGTTCCACATATCCCAAAATGTCTCTGCTGGTTGAGGACAGCAGCTCTGTTTAACTGCCTTATATTCCCTTGTCCAAGAAATACCATAGATATTTGACAGTGGATCTTAGAAAGACATTGTTTCACATTAAACAGTATATGAGAAAGAGATCCTGCAGAAATTTTTGGTTTACCTCAGATTTTTTTTTCTTCTTTCTTTATCAGTACCATTTTAATGAGAAGCATATGACAAAGCTTAACGACATGCAAAGAGATTTATTGTGTAACTTAAAAATTCAGAAAGCCATGTGTGAAATCTCAAGATACAGTGATATTTTGTGAATCCTGGGCATCTCCAAGCAAATTAATGCATAGAGTAATAATATAAATAGACAAAAACCTGTCTCTGTTTCCTAGCAACTGCATCAAGCCACTGTCTTTTTTACTTATCTTGATACCAAAAGTGATGTCTTCCTGTTTATGCTACATTTCCTTCAGGCCATGTTTCCAGAAAACTTCCTAGCAAATCCCAGATCGAAATAAAAGGGGCAGGGATAAGTACACTGATTTATCAGTTGTCTGACAAGTGAAACCCCCACATACCTAGACTGAAATACAGCATTCCTGTAAAAACAATTGGTGCCGCCTTTCTAGCATCAAGAAAATGTGAGGAAGGTCTGATAGGGAAGTCTCAGAGAGCTGATAAAGGAAGGTATTTTTGAGCCTATGTTAGTTTGGTTGCAATATCAGTTTTTCCTTTCACACACACTCTGTTGTTGCTCTACTTTTAAATTAACAGTGAGATTCCAGCAGCGGCTGAGCTCTCCCCAGGGAAGTCCAGAAAAGCATCTATGGATGGAAGTCTCTAAGATAGGGAGGCAAAGAATGGCAAAATACTAAATTGCATGTCCTTCACAAGATGTTATGGTATATTTTGTTTTGGGAAAAAAAGTAGGAAGGTCTTATCTGAAATTTCCTATCAGGAGGTTTCTGCTTTTTCTAGTGCCATATATATGACCTAACACTTATTTGTGAAGAATTGTGAAGTGCTGGTTCACACAGCTGCTTGTGAAAGAATGCAAGAATAGATTTTCATCCGGGAAGCCTCACAGGATTTGTCTATGGAAAAGTCCATAAACTGCAGTAGAAGAGAGATGAATCAGCTGTACACAGACTGAGCAACATATCGTCATTGACTACGACCTTGAGAGTGACAGTGGCTATTTTGGCAAAGAATATAACTGTTAATATGCTGGGCTGCAAAGCTGTGCTCATTTGGTAACTTCCCAACATTCTGACCAAGGGCAAAGGGAGGCAGGAGTTCGGGTTGTATTTAACATGTCATGTAGGCAAAACTCAGTGAGTTTTCCATCATGACACTAAATATAAATAGCAGTCGTAAAATCTTCAGAGCGTTAGATGGTAAATTAATGAAACAAAATAAAAAATAAAAATTGAAAAGTGAAATATGGGTACATGTTGACTTTTTAGAAATATAATAACAGTGGAAATGCATCTCTCTAATACTCTGCCAAAACTTTTACTGCTAGATTATGATTTACTAAAAAAATTCAAGAAGAGGAAAGTGAAACTCCACCTCATGTTTAATGAGGTGTTAAGAGCTATTTTCTCAAGGAATAAGAGTAATGCATAGCAGTGATGCCAAAACTGCTGCTTTTCTTAGGGTCTGCAGTTCTCTTTTCATATTATTATTCAAATCAGAACACTGTATGGTTCTGTTCTGATGAGGCTTAATTGACAGATTTCTCTCTGACTATCATTAAACTCCACTTATGTATTGGCATAATAACATAACTCTCTATAATCTGCTCTTTTTTGGGGGGGTGGGAAGGAACTTTTCTTGAACCTTATGTTTCCACACATGATGTCAATATTCCTTATTTGCCTATTCAGTTCTCAATATCCTGTTAAGCTTATCAGTCAAGGTATGCAGTTAAGTGTCAAGTCCTTGCTTTAGTTTTAGGTAAGTGAGTAAAACATGAGAAACTGCTGCGTGTGATGTGAGATTTTCCTGGAGGTAAGAAGTAACAGAGTAGGCAGCTGAACAAAAGTCACGGTTTGTGCTATGAAGACTGGCAGGATTTCACAGACTGTTAGCAAAACAGGGAGCGATGGGGGAAAAGTACCTGAGATGACCTGTTTACATAGGAGAAAACAAGGGCAAAGAAATAAATAGATTAAAGTGGGGAACAAGTATGGGGAAGTGAGGAGAAGCAGCCATGTGAAAAAGACAATCCTTGTGGAAGCACTGCTGGTGAGCAAACTTGTCTTATTGGTTTTCCATATGCCAAGAGATATTTAAACAGTCTCATCATAAGTCACAGAAAATGTTAGTAAATGAAATAAATAACCCTCATTGACTCATGCCTGTATGCTACCTGCTATAGCCCATTCTTTAAATTTCTATTAATGGTGACTAGAATGCATAATTCTTTAAAGATATATGGGGTTCGGAACACTGAAAAAAGTCCATCTTTCTTACTCTTATGAGATGTGCTCAGATGGTAGAAAACAGCAAATAACATCCTCAGATTTCATATTTAATGTATCCATTCCTCAGTAAAGAACTCCTGAGTATATAGCTTGCATTGTCTTGGTGCAGTCACAGATGTTAGAACCTTAAAGATCTTTTCGACCTTTCTGCTGGCCATACAGTTACTACCCATGATATACATTCCCTAGCAATCTGTTCAAACCTATTTTAAATTAGCTTATATTCTTCCCACTTTTTTTTTTAAAGAAAGTTATTTTATTGTCTACTGTACATCACTATTAGAATATTAATGAAGTTTTATGGTAGATTTTTTCTGCTGCTTAATTTTACTCAACTGTATCTAATAAGCTACCTCATATAACCTTACACAGTCCTATTCTTTTTTTTTGGTTTTTACATCCTTCAGATATTTCTAGACATCTATCATAATTTCCTTTAGTTTGTACTCAGTCACTCTCTTCATGCTAATTTTGTTGTTTTCAGAAGTGATTTCCTCAGGTCTTTTGCCATTTTTAAAAATTTCCTTTAGAAGAGCTCTCTAGTATTGTGGGATCTAGAACAAATTAAATTTTTAAAGTTGGATCTCATTAGTGTTGTTTTGCAGAGGCCCTTTTCAGCTGACACATCTGAGTCAGAAAACTGTCCCGATTTCCTTGATGCATCTGATTTTCTTACCCTCTTCATCACAAATGATTTATAATTCATAATTCCCATGTCAGTCTTGACATTTTTTCAAGTGCCTCCTCATATTTAGAATTTACGGTGATTGTATTTCCTGCACTTTTAAAAATTTCTTTCCCTATTTCTAAATTTTGTGCAGTAGAACTTCTTCCAACCTTGACAGAATTTATGGTACAGTTTTGAAAACATAATTAATGAGCTGTTCATTATCTCTTCTTGAGAACTGAGACATCTTTCGTAAGAAGTTTTTTTTCAAAAAACTGTTTGGTTATTTCAAGAATAACATCACCCTTTGGCAACATCTAGTCCACACATAATCTTTTTACTAATAAGTGTGGTGGTATCCATGACTTTAATGTCTTCTGTAAAACCCAGTTTACACCTGAAAGACTTGCTGTTCTTATTGACAGTTACTTACGGAAGGACATTCTGTCCTCATTCTCTTTTGCCTCTTCCTTGAATATTTTCTCTGTTCCATAGTCTCTCTCTACTGCTGGGTGTAGTGCATCTTCAGTGCTGCATTAGGATTAACAATGGATTCTTAAACATTCCTTGGGTTAGAAAGGTCCAGTGGATAGCTACATAGGCGATGAGAGGGCTGGAGAACTTGACAAAAAAAGGCTGAATGAACTGGGGAGACATCATCAGTTTTCAGTGACTAAAGGACAGGTACAGAGAAGATGAGGAAACTGTCTACATGTGGATGCACAGTGACAGGGCAAGACACAGTGGGCACAAGTTTCTATTTGGCTATAAGAAAAAAAATTATTATGTGAACAATTAAGTTGTGGAATAGGTCAACTAGGGGTGCGGTGGAATGTCTCTTTCTAGAAATATTCAGACTTGATTTGGCATGACAGTCCTGAAAACCCTAATCTAAGGCTCTACCTTCTGCTGAAGGTTGGACTCAGAGGTTCTCTGCAAGTCCCTTTGTAATCCAGACTTTTCCTGTGATTCTGTGGCTGGGCTTCAATTCATTGCACCTATCTAGAAGTTAAGCTAACATCTGAACTACTTGTAGAAAGCTTAGGTTGGGATAGCTTTTGCTTCAAAGACATTTTTAACAGACTCCACAGTACTCTAAGCTTAAGACTGCTGTTGTAATCTTTCCATGATTGATCTGGGAACAAGGGTAAAGAATGAGGTGAAAAAGCACAATGGTGTTACTGTTCAGCAGAGTAAAGATAAAGACTGTCCCAGAAAATCTGAGAAGGACCTCATGATACTGAATGACTGAGCAGTAAAATGGAATCAAGGGATAAGAAAAAAGAAATATCTCATTTTATTTGGGGAGTGCATTGTAGTAGAAGTTATAAATGTAAGTTATAAATGTAAGTTTTCAAATATGATGCAAGTTGTAATAGAACATAATAGACTCTTGAATTAGAAGAATTACTGGAGGGGTTAATAGAGGCCAGCCAAACTGTGGGAGACACGTGGATGTGTTAAAGTTCATTGTCTGTTCCAGTACAGGAAGGGGGATGTAGAATATGAAACCAGAAAATCACAATTTATTAATTTATTAATGTTACAATAATGATACCTTGCTAATCCCAAGACTACGTTGCAAATTCCTTAGTGTTGCACTGTTGTACAGTGTCTTTATCAATGACCTGGATGAAGACATTGAGTGCACCCTTAGCAAGTTTGCAGATGACACTAAGCTGGGTGGAAGTGTCGATCTGCTGGAGGGTAGGGAGGCTCTGCAAAGGGATCTGAACAGGCTGGACTGCTGGGCAGAGTCCAATGGCATGAGGTTTAACACGACCAAATGCCAGGTCCTGCACTTGGGTCACAACAACCCNAGAGTCATTGGGCACTGGCACAGGCTACCCAGGGAGGTGGTTGATTCACCTTCCCTGGAGGTGTTTAAGACATGGGTGGACGAAGTGCTGATGGGCATGGTTTAGTGTTTGATAGGAATGGTTGGACTTGATGATCCACTGGCTCTCTTCCAACCTGGTGATTCTATGATTCTATGATTCAATGACTATCAGAGATCATCTGGATACTCTTCAGTTCCTTTGGTAAACTGAGCCTTTTTTCCCTTGGAATGAAAGAAACTTGTTTTATGTGGGAAACTACAATTGCTACTAAGACCTGAAATATAGAATCATAGAATCACCAGGTTGGAAGAGACCCACCGGATCATTGAGTCCAGCCATTCCTATCAAACACTAAACCATGTCCCTCAGGACCTCGTCTACCTGTTCCTTAAACACCTCCAGGGAAGGTGAATCAACCACTTCCCTGGGCAGCCTGTGCAAGTGCCCAGTGACCTTTTCCGTGAAAATGTATATGTATATTCCAGGTGCTAATACCAGATTTTTGAATAGACATCCTGTATGTAACATCTTTCTTGCTACTTTGTCATTAAGCTGACTTTATGCCTTTCCTTGACATAAATAAACAATCAACCTATGGCCACGTTTGCTGGCATGAATCCATCTCAGTGGTGTGGCTCTTAGGGAGGTGTCACACACAGTTGCACAGACAAAATTGATTTTTGCCTTTCATCTTATTGATTAATATGGAAATGTACTGCGGGTATCTCATTGCGTTTAAAAGCCTGCCACTAGGCAGAGAATTTTGAAATGCCTAACAGC
The DNA here is from genome assembly GCA_013389865.1 of Piaya cayana. Taxonomy (NCBI): domain Eukaryota; kingdom Metazoa; phylum Chordata; class Aves; order Cuculiformes; family Coccyzidae; genus Piaya; species Piaya cayana. Next base: position 125,144 of record WAAB01000341.1, read on the forward strand.
ATTTTCTCCCAGTGAGCCCCAATGCAGCAAATAAAAATGTCATCCCCCCTCCAATAAGAGTTTGAATCCCAAATGATTGCATACATCAAGGTTGTCACAAATCAATACATCTGGTATGACCGATCTATTTATTGTTTTGACATTCCTCCTGGAAAGAACCAGCAATTTTTGCATGTTTGTCTAGCTACATTAACTGTCTTATGGGGATGAAACAGAACTAATCAATAGGATAGAGGCTACACTTGAGCTCCTTAATTCTTCTTAATTATCTGTGTCCTGATCTTTTAAATGATTAGAGAATGAGAGTAAAATGTTCATCCAGTCTAGTGAAGGCCAAAGTAATATAAAAAACTAATGTTCATCACACAAGGCCTCTTGCCTGCGATGTTGTAATCATCATAAATATAAATAACACCACACAGACAATGTTGGCCAGAAAATAAAAGATCTGGTCCCACTAACGCTTTCACAGCAGGAAAAAAATTGTTTTAACAGAGGGTGAAAAATTTAAAATGGAATATTTTTCACAAAAAGACTGCTGGCTGGCTGCACATTGGTGAGCCTTCTATATCAGAGGCCAGGCAACCATCGTACTATTTCTCCCTCGATTTTTTTTATTTTATAAAATTAGCACTTTCCAATGGAAAAAAAAATCATCCAGTCAGCTCCAGTTTCATCCAAAAGAGATTTATGAATACAAATTAACTATATTTCCTCATAAGACTTCTGAATGTCAGAAAAGGCAGATTAGGGAATCTAGTGAGGTATGGGGATGTTTTGGGATCAATTCTCCATAACTTTCATTTTTAACCTGTTCCTACAATAAGTGCTTACACTTAATGAAACAGTCCTCCCTGATTCCCTGTACACTATTTAAGGAGAGGTAGTCAGCTCTGGAGACCTCCAGAGGGAGATCACACCCATCCGGTTTAGTTAGAGGCTAAATTCTTTGTGGATTTATTTGCATTGGAGCTCCTGTTTAGCAGTTGCCCCAAGAACATCAGGTTTATACCTCTGTATTCCAGGCTCTGCTGTGTTCCACCCTCTTTACTCACCTGAGCTCCTCCTTTGCCACTGACCTATGATCAAGGTCAGTTTTCATGCAATTCCTAAACTCTATGAACATCTACTTAATCCAGCTCCTCTGCTTACTAGAATAAAAAATGTTGATGAAATTCCGCTATCACTAGCCTGGATATAGCTCTCGGTTACTAACACTGATTTCACTGCAGCTCTTTGAGATTCATACAGACATAAGCAAGAGCACAGAAGAAGAAATGTTAGGCTCTATGCTATGCTGTTGTATCCATGGTTTATTGCTATAAAAAATAACACTGATATCAGATTTTCTGAATGCAAAACTGTAAAAAAATACAGTCTTTAAACATTATACCTTTTAATGAAGATATTAAGATTATTATTAATACTTACATCTGCCAAGCAAATGGGATGTTCTCCAAGGTCTAATACAGTCACAAAGCATCTTTTTAACAATGTGATTTGGAGAAGGTTATTTATTCCTATTCTCAGGTTTTGCAGAAAAGATCCAGTTTTGTTTCTCCTTGGCTGAGTGCATGGCAGCAAATGAATAACTATTATTCCCAGTGCTGTTACTGATATCTGTGGACAACACTATATAGAAATAAACATGCTTTGGCATGACAAAGCTAGGCAGTAGTTAAGCTGGTGTTTTTGTTCCTATTAGAAACAATAAGCCATGCCAGTTTTGGCTCCATTCAAAACACGGGGGAGAAAAATCAATGTTTGTCAAAGGGAATAGGACAGCATTTATGGGGGAAATAGTTTTTTTTGTTTTGCAAAGAGAGCAAAAGTGAGAAGGCAGAAAAAGGCAGCAAGAACTACCCTAAAACCGGATACAGGAATGTCTGCTTTCCTAAAACATTGCTTACAGTTGTACTATATTCAAGGAGAAAACAGGAAAAATTGCATCATCTGATATTGATGTGCTGCACTAGATACTGCTTCCTATCTCATAGGAGGGGAAACCTTTTCACATGCATTTAGTGTTGCCAGCATTCAGTAACTAAGGAAAGCTTCCAAAGACATGTCAACTGAGTTTCACTTTAGTAAAAGGAAAATTTCAGACATGCCTTTTTGTCCTGTTCCCCACAATAGAAAGATATATACAGAAAGATAACAATGAATAATATAAATAATGATGATTAACTTGGTATAATCATGTTCCTCTCGCAACCAGAAAAGAGGACAAAAGGGATTTGATAATACTTATATCAGCCTAGCAACATCTTTTCTCCTAAAGCAGATAGAGACCATCTGTATTTTATTTTAGAAAATCAAGTAAGACAATCTGATATTTTAGAAAATCAAGTAAGACAACCTGATTTTTCGGAAGTGATTTGCAGAAATGAAACTGGAACAAGTCTGTCCTTTTGGTGATGCTCATTCAAACCACGGAATAGAAAATTTATTTTGATTATTTCAAACATTTCTCTCTATGTATATGTATCTATATATGGAAACACAACAGCCACTAAATTCAACTCACTCCCTGCACTGACCCTATTGCTAAACTTCTTTCATTTGTTTATTTTTCTGCAAATATTTGTCTGCTTGGTGTTATTTTATACAAATATCTGCTGAAGAGTTTTTATTTATGAACAAATTATTGAGTCTGTGTTTCAGATGAGTTTGTTTAGTGTTGTCACACGTCCCAGCCCATAATTTTTTCACAGAAATATGACACAGAACTGTTTCACTGAAACATCAGTCACTTAGATGTATTATAAAGACAGTATATGGAAAGGCGGTTCTTATTTTTATCTTTCTTTGCTATGAAGGAAACTCAATAATCTTAAATGAAAGAGGCTCTGGCAAGGAAAGAATAAGAACTATTTCCTTACCTCTGTTACACCTCTTACTACAAAGCTTTTCCTTCCTTCCTATGGGAAGGTCAGAATATCTAATCAAGGACTGAAACTCCATTTGTTGTGAACTGAGCAGTCAGTTACAAAAAAAGCACATGCCAGGTAGGCTGTAATTCATATTTGTGGTTTCCTTTAGTGTAAGTGGTTCAGTAGAACTGAAAATCCACTTAAGTTTATAAAATCTGTTCTTTGAAATGTAGTGAATAATTCCTGTCATGGCATAATTGCATCCTTCTAGATAGCTGCCTGGAGGAACGACGAGGGACACAACAGTGTTCATGTGTCTCCTTAGGCACTTTCTCCTGTCCTTCTGCTACCCTGGATGCATGATACGGCCTGGCAATCTACATTGAGTAGTGAAAAAGAGGACTTGGATGTTAGTATGGGTGAGATAGATAACTTCCAAGAGACAGTCCGAAATGAGAAAGCAGTGACAGAAGACTGGCCAACAGTGCCTGCCCAGCTCAGGGTGCAGTCACACAACCTGTTTAAGCCAGTTGAAAAAGTGACAACTTCTTCCCACACCACTATGAACAAAATTTCATCCTTCTCTGTGCCAGCACTGGTTCTCAGGAAGTAGAGAGACAGCTGCAGGGAAGGATGGGGCTGGTTGGAAACTGAATCCCTTTTAAAATAAGCTAATTTTCAGAAGGATGTGACCTATTACAGAGCAGCCAAAAAGATTACAGGAAAGAGAAGGGGTTGCCTTTCAAAAGGCAGCTTGTATTAGGCTTTTACAGGTACTCAGACTGGTGCTGCCATCTGCTTCAGGATCTCAAGGGGTGCTCACCATGCCAGGTGTTTGCAGCAAGAGGTGGTTGCAGGACAAGACAGGAGGTGCACCCAGAGACAGACTGTGTGGGTTGGAAGGTTGTGATTAAGGCAAGGAGGTACCAGATCTCCTGTGTAGCAGGCAAGAACAGCTCCAGAAAGGCATGCGTGCACTGCAGAATTTTTTTTCCCCAGAAGCACTGAGTAGGAACAGCATGTTGGAGAAGGATGATTTGCTGAAGTTGACATAGGGGATCATAATGGTGGAAACTGTAGCCAAAGTCAGAACTGTTACAATGGTGTGAATCAGGGGCAAAAGATGGGGACAGTAAGGAGTTGGCAGAATGACCAGAATGGTCAACCAGGGAACTGTGGAAACAGCATCAAGAACAAAGTTCTGCCCAATTTCTGCTTCTCATTTGGGCTCCTTTCCTACATCTAGTGTTGTTAGACTTTTGTTATTCTACAGTACCTTCCATGTACTTGGAAAGTGCTTAGGAATCTTGAATGCTTAGAGTGCTTAGAAATTTTGAATGACTCCACAGAATAAATCAAAAAGGAAACATCAACAGTAAAATGACATCTTGATATGCCAAGATATACATATCTTCCAGTGAATGCCTGATGTAAAAATTAATTGTTTCTAATGCAAAAACATGCCCCTAAATCAATCTTGTTTTTAACATTAAGTGGTTTTTAGTCCTCTGTATTTTGTGGAGAAGCATGAAGGTATAACAATAAATGCAGATCATGAAGGGTGCAATGAGTTACATACCAGCTCGCTCATTCATTCATTCATTCATTCATGTTGGTCAGCAGATAAAATAAAGGAATCCCAATGATCTGAGAAAACTCTCCATGGCCAGCTCTTAGCACCCAACTCTCTGCAGCCAACTTTTCTTTGGATAATTCTACATGGCCATCTCACCACATGGACAATAGTACATGAAGAGCCTCAAACCATAGCCCTAACACTCCCTGTGGAGAGTTGTTGTTTTCCCCATGGAGAGTTGTCCTTGTAGAGTTGTCTCATGAAGAATCGTCCTGGAGAGCGGTCCCTTTCCTCAACCTCAATCCTTTCCACACTGAACAAAAACCAATTATGCATGGGGGCAGAAGCCACTAAAGACACATTTGTTCTGAACATTTTTTTTGTTCATTTAAAGGTGAAGTTTTATTTTTATTGTCACTTATGATATATCTAAGGGCTTCTGAAGTGTGGTTGCTTTGTAGACATTCACATTTGAAAGAATTTCATCTCTCAGATAAATTATGTTATTATGCAGTTATTTATCCCTTAACCACTATGACATCCTCTTTGATTGGTTGCTTTATGGATTTGTTTATAAAAGAGACTGCACTCTGTACATTCTTGACAATCAGATAAAATACTCTGGTTCACATTTAACTTAGTTGTTTCACACTTAGCTAGTCAGTGTATATCAATCTTTTGCTCACATTCTCCATGAACTCTTATATGTTTCATCAATAAAAACCCATGGTCCTTTGCAGGCTTTTAATTTCTTTCCTTTCTCTCAAAAGTGGACTGTATTTGGCATGGATATCTCCAATCCCTTCTTATAAAAAAAAGCACTGCTTGATGGAATGGGAAATAAGATAATGACAGTCCAATCTGAAATGTACAGCATCTTGTCTGTTCCTACTGCTTTCCTGCAGTAAGCAGCAGATTGTGCAAACATTGTTTAGGGGAAAGAAAAGTCTCCGATGGCATTTGCATTTTTTTCCTCTTGGGTCACACATTAAAAAATCTAAGATATTACTGGAAGGTTTACAATGCACTTAATTTTGTTAGAAAATTAACTCAAATTTGCTTCACGTCCCATTTGCCCCCAAATATCATGCATAAATTGGATGCAGTCATCAGAAAGACATTTTATTTACCAAGAGTTTAAATGACTTTGAAGCAAAAGAATAAACAGACACTTCTTTTATTCCAGATAGTGAAGAAGTATGAGATTGCACATCCAAGGCTGTTGAATTTCTGGGTTAATGTGTTCGTTTTCATACCAAATTGTCAGAAGAGGCAGGTGTCTTCCACCCTTTCAGCTTTCTACAATGTACTCCAAGGCATGTGGGTAACAAATCTTTCTCTATTGCAGCTAAACCAGGAGAAAAGTACATCCAGAAGAGGGATGGCCACCCAAAGTGCCTTACATCAGCTTCAGCTCCAAGAAAAGAGTCATTTCACTGTTGTTAGTATTGTCAGCAGTGGAGCCAGTACTCTGCTGGAAAAAGGAGCAGACTGCATACATCAGATTAGGAATGAGAACATGGAGTAAGGTTATGTTATGGGGATGAATGTCTTGCAGCTGTTGAATAAGGTATCTTTCTAGCCAGAGTTGATGAATCCTAAAGCACAGAACTACAGAGCAGAGGGCTTTGCTGAGGTAATGATACATCTGTCTTCTTGTAACAGTTTAAAAAATCTTAACACCTTCTAATGTGCTTCTTATTTTGTGTTACATGTTGTATCCAGTGCAATAGTATCAGTACATCTGATGAGGTCCTTCCTCCAGCTGTCATGATTTGTTTAAAAAAAAAATCAGAGAATTGCCAAGTTTACTCTGACTGATCTGTCGCTTAACATTGAAATGCACAGTTAAAGGTGATAAAATAATTCCTTCTTGATATTGACATTGATGAAACCTGGTTTTAGAATCTTATTGAGGATTTGGCTATATATTCTAACTATTTTGATAGAGAAGATTGAAGTTCTATCCATTTGGATGTATATGTACTTGTATATTTTTGGGCTGTGCTTTATGTGTGTGTGACTGTATACGGACATGTGTGCACACAACCCCACATACCTCTGCCAGCATGCATACAAATTTCATAATAGAAAGTGCAAGTAAACAAACCTTTCAGATGCAGATGTATATCTGACTGCAAAGAACAGCATCTGTTTGCTAGTTGTTGGTACAAAGTTATCATAAATAAAATCAAAACCTACATATATTTATGAATTTTAGTAGAAACTTCTAGCTCTGTAAAAATAGTGGCCTCCAAAGCCACTAAATGAATTTTTCTTTTTGTTCACAGTCTGATTTGGATCTATTTACTAAAGGAAATCTAATGAAATTTATCATTCCATTCTTTTGCTAAATTTATAATAAGTACTAGGTAGATCCAGGGATGAAGGACAGGACAAGACAGTTCTATCCACATGAAATGTTATTGACATATTCTGTGCATTTATAAGGCATGATTATTTACGCTGCTTGAAACTGACCAGCACATGAGTCCAACAAAGAAACTAGGCAGACAGCTGGGCAAATGACAATGTTTCCAGCCCTGGAAAATGCAAGCATTCTGTAATGCATTTTTGGCTTGTGCATTATTATGATTTATCCACAGAAAGAGGAAAACACTACAGAAAACAACGAGATAAATTATTTAATGGTTTCAGCTTCATAATTTGCAAAATGGAGCAATTATCTGCTCCAGTTCCTGGGGACTCCACATGGTACAGGATGGGGCAGCAGGAAATCTCTTCAGCTGGGTGGCAGAACATTCGCTGCCTCATGATGAAGCCATAATATGTTGTCAACCACCTGCCTGGAGATGGAAGATCGTGAGGTGTCTGGTCATGACTATGGAGCAGGAATTTCAGGAATGTGGGGATCTCCATGCAGGTGGTCTGCATGGCAAGGCTGAGCCAAATAAACTATATGATATTTATGTTCAGGCTGGCAAATATGCATGGGTGTATGTATGCATATATATTTATGTGTGCATATATATATATGTGTCTGTGTAGCTCTTGAAAGACCATGTACAAATGTGCGTAAAAATTAAGTCACACATTTAGTCCTCGTGGATTTTAAGTAGCAGGCACACTGTCAGGGAAGCATGATGTCTTCACCTAAGTTCCGCTCAGAGAGGCTTTTCTGGATGCAGAGTTCTGCGGTTTTTCCTCTTCAGTGAGTTTTCAACAGAAAAAAAAAAAGGTAATGTAAGTGGTGAGTTAAGCAATGATAGCCCTTGTGGCCAGGCTCTGGTGTGTACTAGTGCATGCAGAACCTTGGATGGACGGGCACACATTTGTCTCTAACCAAGGAAACAGAGAGAATGCAGCAGTTGTTTTATGTGATAGCAAAAAACCAGTACCCTAACAATACAATATGACCTTGATTCAAAGCTAGTTAGAGGTCTAGTATATTGGAATAATTCCAGAAACGAGTCCACAGGGTTTTTTTTTAGAAAATCTGGGGATAAAATGTGATGCATCGATTCTGCCTATGATAAACAATTTAGGGCCCTGAGAGGGCCCATACAGAATAGCTTCGAGCACTGATGGATTGCTTGTGCATTATCCCTGCTGATTACTGAATACTACATCTGGGTAAGTACTTTCTCTCTGATTGAAGATGCAAGCTGCAGACTTTGAGCAAAATGAATTAAAAGAACACACTGCAACACTTCAACTGGGCACACCATTGTCTGCAAGCAAAAGACAGTGCATGAAGGAGACAAAATTATGACCTAGGTACAATGGGAAGGAAGTGTTGGACTTGAAGATCTTCACGGTCTTTGGCAACCTAAATGTTTCTATGACTCTATGAAGACAAAAGGTCACCAGTGTCACCAACAGAAATGTCAAACTGAGTCAATTGTAATATGAGATTTCTTGTATTTGCCCTTTAAAGTCACTAACACTAAATAAATGCATATTTTCTTCCAGTACTCTGAAGGTGTGGGCACAGAGCAAGTAGGCTTTCTTTAGTAATGAATTAAGAATTAGTAATTTGGGTCAGTACAAGCTGCTTCTGGATGTTTCTCAGTGATGCACCACACTAGCAGCTCAGCTCCTGAGGGTATCAAAAAATCCAGAAGTTGTGGGCATTAGCTACTTCTAACTAACACCACCCACTCACCTGAAAAGCAAGTGGCTTCTTGTTGCTAGTGGGCAATATGCCTAACGTTGCCATTTTTTAAATGCCTTACTCTCCCTCATTGCCCTTTCTACATGTGCTGGCACTGTAAGCAGTGCCCAGTTGCCACAGCTGGGCACAGCAAGATCCTAGTCCTTTACTGGTGGATACACCAGAACCACTCAGTGTTTCTCATTCTCAGCTTGTGACCCTCCTGGGCCCCAGCAGTTCAAGCACACCTCTACAGTTCTCTGGAGAGGCCTTAACCCATGTGAGACTGTGACTCAGACCTTGGGAGTGCTGCAGCTTTGAAGTGGCGATGGGGTAATTGCTCACCTACCCAGCAGAGAGGTCAGGGAGAGCCTCCGCAAGTCACATAACTGATGTCCTATGCCTCCTTGCAAACCTGTGCTGTCCCAGCCCAGTATACCTCTTCCCCACCTCATCTCTGGATTTCTGTTCTACTTTGATTTATCCTGCTTAAGCTTAGGCACTGAACTGAAGTACTCAGTTTTGAAACCAGGCTAAATCAGCATATGCATTAGAAAATCACTGATACCGATGAATGCATAGAGCTATTATCCTTCTATTTTAGTGGTCACCATTTAGCACTCATGCCTGATTGTACGAATAAACCAAGTGCTATGCCTATTAGAGCTAATGTAGCAAGAGAGAAGTACAGCAAGAGTGCTGTGAGAACGGGCTGCTCAGCAAGGCAGTGGCAAGCAGAAAGTCAGCTGCCTTCTTGATTTTTCCCATTAAATCACTTCTTTATTCATAGCCTAATTTGTTCTACAAATTGTCAAGTGAGCCCCTAGTTTGAAAATAGTATGTGCCCTCACTCTTTCATCAGGTTAGCTCCCTCTTCAAAAAAAACCTCAGGTTTTTTTTTTTCCCTAGAAATAACAGCTGCTTCTGTGGATGAATTCTGCTTCTGCAGTCTTTGGGTTTCCAATAACTTAAGATTCAAGTTTCCTTCAGTTAACTTTTTTCTCATTCTATGATCTGTTAATTAAACGTAGGCTAGGTAGAGAATAAATAAAGAAAAATTATTGCAAACTGATTTGTCACATACCATCTTGCCTTTCTGCTGTCAACTAGGCTGCTTCCTGAGTTTCTTTGTAAGATCTAAAGCTTCTGGATTTTTTGATATCCCTAGCAAGAGGACAAACATAATACATGCTTATTTTGAAAAGACTGAAATGGACCTTTCTTGGACGTGTTATTAGAATGATTGTTTCTGAAGGAGAGTACAGGAGACACAGGCTTTGACTGGAAGAAAATATAAGGAAATATAAGACAATAAAATACAAGGATGTTTCCTTTCAAAATGGGTACGCTGCAAAATGCAGGAGAGAATTTCTAAAAAAATACACAAACTCACTCAGTAGCCTTTTGAAGAGCCTTTTTAAATTCCCTCCACACTGACATATAGAGGAGAGAGACATTCAGGAATGTAAGGGTTTTATCCAAGATATCCAAGAACAAAGCAATAGAATGTGCATCTGTTCAACAGCAAGCTTTGTTATTCATTTTAGTTGCTGTAGAAGGGCATGGAAATTGCTCCTTTGCTGACTGAAGGTAATTTTGTTTGATCAGACACTACCGGCAATTTTGATACACCTTCCCTTAGACAATGAAATAAAGGCATCTGAAAACCAGCACAAAAAGACAGATCATATTCTAGGAGGGAAAAAAAAAGATTAAGGAGAAGCCAAATCCTTTTAGCTCTTTTAAGTTTTGAAATTTCAACAAGTTTTGTTTTGAAGACGTAAATGAAATGCCATCCTAAGTGAGGTATTCAGCTTTAACAGCAAGTTTAGCTCTTCAATAAAACAGTTCAACTACAGTGAGTGCATTTATAGTAGCATTTTAGTTCAGATCAGGATCTCTCTTTTTAAGTGTATTCCTTGCTTGTCCTCACTTAGTGTGGAAAGAGACATTGCCATGGAAAACTGAGCCAAAAATATTATTGAATACCTCAGCCGCATTCTTGTCTGTTGTTACTAGTTTGTCAGTCTATCTCATCATGGGGGGTACGTTTTCTTTGACCTTCCATTTCTGGCTGACATATCTGTAGAAGCCCTTTTTAATATTCTTTGTATGCCTTGCCAAGTTCAGCTCCAGCTGTGCCTTGGTCTTCCTGATCTCAGCCCTACACAGCAAGACAACATCCCTATACATTTCTCAGAATATCTGTCTCTGCTTTCACTGCCAGTGCGTTTCCTCCTTGCCCTTTAGTTTGACCAGCACTTCTTGACTCAGCCATGCTAGTCTCTTGCCTCCCTTGCCTGACTTCTCACACCTTATGTCTTATCCAAAAGTTTGAAATATGTTGCATTTTTAAAGTTGTCCTCAGATACTCTCTTACTGTTTCCGTAGAGTCCTTCTTATCTCTCTATGTCTCTCTCTTTTTCATATGTACATATAAATATTTTATGGAAAACAGATGGCCTGGTAAAGTTGCTATCCACTAAAAAGGCAGAAGATGAAACAGAATGGATCATGTTATTCCCTAACTTATGCTTATAAAATAATTGTAGTAACATCAAAGTGGGCATTCAGAGCTGTAGGACTCACCTCTGCATATTGAAGTGAGTCACCTACACACAGTCCAAAACATAAATATCGTTCCAGGATGATAACTGTACTTAACCAGGGAGCCTTGCAAAAAGAAAGCAGTGTGCAGCCAAATGGTGTTTATACGTGATTAAAGAGAATAATGTCCCTATTTGTTGAGAGGGAAATAATCTTCCTCTTCCTCAGCCTGCTTCATGGTGACCTTTCATTATGCATATTGAAAAGTCGTTCAAGTTGGTGAATCTTAGGAGTGCAGAACTGTGTTCCTCCTACTTCTATCAGAGAATGGAGGGAGCTTGCAAGACAACTTTTAAGTTCCTAGCATTTTAATAAAGAAATGGTCAAAGGCAATAAATACCTGTTTCTTTTCTTTGTATGCAGTTAGCGTATCTCTTTGTTGGTTCTTGGCTGAGTAGTCACCCTGAAGGTGACTCAGTCTCTCTTTTTCCTGTACAATACCAACTGGATGTTCCTGAAAAGACCTGAAGATATTGGCCAATTCACTGTCAGAGGGATGCCTCTGAAAGTAGGGCATAGGACTAGAAATCATCACTATAATTCCATGGTCAACTCAAATTTGAATTTTCTTTCAACTGACTCTGTGGAAGTCCATCAGAAACATGAGCTGATTCAGGAAAAGGATGAACACTCTTCTAAACAAAATTCTTCTAACCATATCCTTATTCCACCACACAGACAAATGGAGACAGCCTTTTCAAATGGAGCCTTTTAGTATAGTGTTACAAGCTGAACAGAGTGCTTTTTAATCCTTTTGAACTTTTGGGTGAAACAAGCGTTTTTAACTGTTATGTGCTTTTTTATACTGAAGTTGTTTTTCTCTTTCAATGGGGAAAAATATATCAGATGATACTATTGCAACTTCTCCTAAAATCAGGGAACTAATGTTATATGTCTTCTGAGCTATTGATTGAGCTGACAGAACATACATTGCTAATACTTTTTGATTATTTAATACATATCAAGATCCAGTTCAGATTTTGAAAGTATATAAGGTAGCTAGTTCAGATTTTGATACAGATATACTGCTGACAATTTACAACAGTACTGACCATACACATATTAAACAGCTGAAACCACAGTTTGCTCTCACCACAAGTAATCTTTTATAGTTTTAGGCAGAAGGATTTTTCTAACTTAGGATTCCAACCTTTAAAATATGTGGATATGTTATTAAATCCGTATATTATTTCAAAATCAAACCAAAGTCTTTCTAATAAAAAAGTAACATGGAAGCACTTTAAATTTGCTTTTTAAAGCCAAAAAGAATAGTGCTTGCAATGTTTGAATCTACGATTCATTTCATTCTGATTATTTGAATGCATTGCACTAGTGTTCCTCAGACATCTACAAGCAAAGACAGCATAAAACTTTAAAAAATAGGGCAATTTCTCTGCAAAATATGGATTTTTTTGTCATTAAAAAATGCTTTACAAGCTCTCTCAGGCCACCACTGCTAGAAGAAAGTCCTGTTGTTAATCTTAGTGTCAATGCCAACATATTTAGAGACTCACAATATTGACTTCTGGGAGGGAGATTGTAAACGTAGTTATATATTGGATGATGTGATGGGAATTGGTGACGAGTATGTGCATATATAACACTGGGATTGGAAACTTATTTTACTTGAGTTGGAATGCAAGAAAATAAATAGTGAGAAATTCTGCTGGTTTCTGTTATAATTTAAATTGAAGTTTAAACTAAACATTGTCTCATGAAAGAGGTTTTTGAAGGATGAATGGAGTAGTCAGTCCTCTATTAAAAAAAAAAGTTAATGTGAAAAAAGCTGATCTGTGTAGCCAAAGGAATCTGCCTGCACTAGAGATATTTTTCTGTCTTTAAAATGATGCTGTTTATTTGAAGTCCTTCTGCATATGCTTATTTGAACTGCTTGGTTTTCTACTTCCTCTCTGCATACTCACTTATAAACAAAAATAGTAATTTGTATAAGCATGCAGTCATGTTTTTCCACTGACATATTTGCATGCAAATGGTTTCGACTTACATTGAAAAACACTTAAAAAACTATTTTTAATGAAAAGGAGCTAGCAAGGAATTCTTACTAGAACCAGCACTTTATGAAAAGGACAGCCCAACTTTACTTGAAAAAGCCACGGTGAATTAATAATAACAAAGTGTGTCACTTTGTTTTGCATAGAGGACTTCTTATTAAATATCAGAATGACAAGTACTGTAATGGGAGAATACCAAGAGCATAAGAGAAGAGGCTAGTTCTAAACTAGTATCAGAAACAAAGTATAAAAGAAGTGAAGCAAAGAGCTGTTCTGCATGGCTAGAGAAGAAGAGGAGAAAGTTCTTCCAACAGTACTGGGAAGACTGTATGAAAACAGATGAATAATATTGATTATGGAGCAAGTGAGCAGTTGAGATAGGTAGGGAAGGATTTGCTCCCATGAATGTAATCTGCCTCTGCTAAAAGAAATAGTTAAGCTCCTGCTGATTTCAAGAAAGCCAGTGTTTCAATTTTGGATAATATGTGTGCAAAAAGAGTAAGAGATTTTTATCCACATATCACAATTAACCACACAGGACTATTTTTAATTATTTTGTGATCCTGGGTTGCATGCCAGACAATCTAAGATAACTTGTAAAATATGAAAAAAAAAAAGAATAAACCAAAATGGTCTTTATCCTGCACCTCTTGCTTGATTTATGAGATTAAATATACTATTTAAAATAATTAAATCATATATTACTTTGCTTATCTTGCAGTTTAATTATCGCAAGTAATGTAAAATTCCTTTCACTATAAATGTTAAGCAACATTACAATATGCAATTTATATCAGCAAGATAAAAAAACCCCAAAGATAAATAATGACNTCTTTTTCCCCCGTTTCTTAAATTACCTAGTGAAACATACACATTTTTAAAGTCTTATTCTATCCACTCAATTTATATTGAAGCTCCCTGCCTATATGATTAGCTACTTTATATTTGACTGAAAGAGAACTGTTATATTCAGAAGACATTGATGCTAATTATAGGAGAAGCCAAGACAATAAATTTGATTTTAATAGTATCTAGGTAATTGAAAGTTAAATGTCCAATAAATGTCATAGATAGACTGCCTTAACTAAACCTTTATGTTAGGTAAAAGTATATTTTCTTCTGATGAAATAACTCGCAGTCTAACGTCAGTGTGCTTGGCTACCTCATATACCTCCTTTCTCCTCCTTACAGATGTCATATTAAACGGTGGGTGAAATATGCCTTTTAAAAATTGTTATCAGATTGTTTCTTCACTGTTACATAGCTTGCTTTCCTGCAGGAACACCTGAGATAATTTGGACCCACAAAATCCTCGTCAAGTTTTCCTTCTGTGTAAATTCTTTAACTTTATAATAAAGCCAGCATTTTTGACCTTGGTAAAGCTTTAATAATAATACATTTTCTTCAGTTGGTGAATGAAGAAAAGCATTCAAGTTTCTTCTATTTGCTGTAAATCACATGTGTTTTCCTAGAGCACTTCTGTACCAAAAAAAAGGGAAATAATTTTGCCAGTATTAGAGAGAATACCAACTGCTTTAGATATAGAGTAAAAATGATGTACTAAAATAACAAAGAACAAGATCTGTAAAGGGAACTGACATATGAATTTCATAACGCAAGATCTGTAACTCTTTATTCAGTGTCTTTGCTCACTTCTCAGCACAGATCCTGTCTAGAGTGTTTAAATTCATGCTGCCAATCACAATGTAGTCTTCATACGTGTATAAAGACATTGCCAAATAAAGAAAAAAGTAAAAAATATCTGTTTAATTTACACAGGAATATGAAAAAAGTCTTTATTTTATGGTGCCTATAAAGGTGAATGTCATGTATTTTGGCTTAGATGGAACTCCAGGGCACCCCCATAGGTTTGATTTGGGAAGACCCAATCCCCCTCTTCCAGAACTACAAAATGAAGACTGGATACACCAGCTCTGCACAGTGTCATGTTACACCGGCATGGAGCTCTTGGATAAAGGAGTGCTTTGGATAGTGTGAAGCCATCAGGGTGGCTGCCGGTGTCTTCTTGCTGTGTAGGTTCTACTCAGCCAAAGCATTTCACAGTTTGTGTAGTCCTCCCTTACTTAGGTCTATGCTTGTACCTCCCAGCCCCTTCACAGAGAAAACATGTACCATTTTTAGAGATACCTCTAATTCTTACAATTAAAAAGTTAGCCTGGCCTGAAATTAAATGTTTCTAAAGTTCTGTATCTTGATTCTGTAATTTTGGGACTGCATCCCATGCTGTATACCAGGACAAAGATGAGACGTGCATTTGGACCTCCTCTATTCCCTCGTTTACATGGAATAGTAATCAAAGTTGTCAATTGAGAGCCATGGTGTAATCCCACAGGTCCCCTTTCTGGATAACAAAAGATCTGAGACGTATGCTTGCATTGGTATGGTATGGATTTGCTCAAGGGCTGATCCAAAATGTGAAGCTCCTGCACAGCTGCCCAGTGTGTGTACATGCCACTGCAACTACCAAGAATATCCTTAGAGAGAACAAGACAGAACAGCTATTCTACAAAAGCTATTTCATCCAAACACCTAGAAAATAGGACTTGGGGGTCTAATTTATTTTGATGGTTGGTAACAGGACTACTATGTTGTAATATTAACATGGCTGTCCATTTCAAGGCACGAAGTCCAGCAAGAAAGCATAAGAAAAAGAAGTGTATGAAGTTCTGTATTTCTTATTTCCTTTGGTAGCTCTTTAGAATAGGGCTTCTGATGACTATGCCTGTGTTTCAACTAATTCTTGTGACCTTGAGATGCTCTCAGGTTTCATATTAATTTGAGAACCACCGTTAAAGAGTTTATAAGCTCTCCTTGGTGGTCTACACTTTTGACCTGCAGCAAACTTGACCCTTTCCATCAAAGTTGTGTAGTAGTTTTATGATCCACACTAACATTCACTAGTGCACAAGCTGGCACTGCTAAGTCAGGTCTGAATGGGACAATAGGAATTTGAACTGAGGTTTTTAGATGCGAAGAGCTAAAGCACATTCTACAGCTCCCACTGACTTCCCCTACCCTCTTCTTCTACCATAATTTTTAAAAACTAGATAACACTAAGTGAAACCATTAATGCTGAATTCCAGCCAGACTAAATCAATCTGTAATTAATATTTTATAGGTTTACTTCACAGTTTGGTAATGCCAGATTGCTCTTCACGATAATAGACTGTGGAAGCCTATTCTTCTATACATGTGCATGAGGATTTACATCATTGCTTCCCACTATTATTAATGGAAACAGCCACATCTATTCAAATAATATAGAAATAGAAAACAGGATGAGATATAATGGAAGAGAGATACGGAGTTCTATGTAAGTGAAAGCTGCTACAGAAATATTGTTTATCACTATATACAACACATATATAATTGCTATGCTGATTGATATAGCATTAAATAAGTAAGTAGGTGGTTTAAATTTTGTGGATGCTTAAGGTAGTTTTAGGAGTTGTAAATGGCTGTATTGGTTCAGACCAAGATTCACATAATTCATGATTCTCTGGCATTGGCTAGCATAGTAAGGGATGCCTCAGAAAGCCTGGAAAAGCAGGTCAGGCATATACTGAAAAAACCCTGAAGTGCCATATAGTTCATTTGAAAGCCTTTGCCTGACTTCTCATTCATGTGTTTGCTTAACCCCTTTTCTAAACCCATAAAAACTTCTCTGGCAACACCACCACCACTATCAGGCACTAATATCTGAAGTTTAACTCTATCATGTGTGGAAAATCACTTCTTTCTGCTGATTTGCAATCTGCTATCTGTTGATTTAATCAGATATTTCTCATTTCTTGAAAAATGAGAGAGAGGAAATACATTTTCTGTGCACATTCCCCTTGCTTCTCTGTGTTTTACAGGTCACTGCAATATCTCACTGCATGTGTCTCTGTTCTAAACTGAAGAGTGTTGGTCCATGGACTCTTTCCTGGCATGGAAAAATTTATATTTCTTTGTTCATCCTCTTCTATCTGTTCTGCATCACATTTAGTTTTTCTCAAGCTTTCTCAAGATGGAGAAGCCAAATGCTTACAGAGTATTTAACTTCAGTCAGTATTACAGTTTAGATGTAGAGCTCAATGATAACATATGGGCTTTGGAACAACTATCTGCTTTAGCACAGTGTAAAGATGGAGTGTAATTATTTGTATTTTGGTAGCATTAGTGTCTGTAGGGCCAATTTATGTGAGTAGCTGCAGTTTGCACTTAAAGCTTTTTCCTGCCTGTCTGGCAGATTATAGGTTTCGTAAAACATATCACACCTCAAGTGTGGTTCTATATATACTGTTGATGTTTTATTTAACTACATACAATCCAAAAGATTTGTTCCTGTGTGGAAGAACTCTTAACATTGGATGTTTATACTCGGAAAAAATGTTCTGTTATCAGGGTCCATATGAGGGAGATGACAGACCTGTTCAGGAAATTTATCACCATTATCAGATACTTTCAGATCTCTCATGTGACAACAGAAAACAAAATGTCATTTTTTGGGGTCATCCTTGAATGCGAAGGGATAAGTATGAGAAAATCCACAACTATTATTTGATTCTGTCTGGTATTTAAACCTAGGGACAGTTAGCTTGAATGCTCTAAACAATCTCAGTGATTGTACTACTACAGAAGCTGTAAGAATACAGACAATTTAAATAAATAGCCTCTTGTGGCATATGACAGCCCTATTTTCTCCAACAACATGCTGAGGGATTGTTTTGCAAGCGATATGCTAGTTTGTGTGTCATCTTAAGCTTGCTTTTTTCCAGAGAGCTTGTCTCACATCACCTGCAACACCAGCTTGAGACTACACTGGAGAAGAACAAACCACAAAATTATCAGAGTTTAATTTAAATAGCTTATGCGGGCTCACCTCTTCCACATAAATTTAAATGATCTTACATTCTACAGGAGGGATATTAGCTAGATGCAAATTACATCACTTTCTCCAGAGTTACAGGAGCTTTCTGTTTGATTTTTTGATCTGTACATGTTTTAATACCATGTATGCCCTCTGTCTCACAGAGGAGAGTCAGCTTGCTTGCATGCAGAGAAGGAACTGGATGTATGCCACAGCTGATGTGACTGATGTCTCAGGGTCTGAATTGATTGATTGAAGAAGCAGATAGCAACTATCATTATTATTAGCATTTCTAAAATTGTTTTTAGACTAACAATAGCAGTGATGAATAGTTTTGATACTCATGCTTGCTAAAAAAAAATAAAAAATCAAATGTGAAGGTATGGACTAGAGGTTCTACTCCAATATTGTCATAAAATAAAAAAGTGGTACTGAATTTTTAAAGTAAATTTGTTTTGATGTGCACATGCATCTTACTATCCTGTTTATTATTCATATAAAACGAAGTGTAAAATACCATTAAATGATGCTCAGTGGTATCAGACACAATTATGATTAACTAAGACTGATATACCGCCGAAGTTCCACTGATTCAAATACTTCAAATTACCATATTTGTTTACTTAGACTGAGCATTTATCCACTTGCTCTTAAGATACAGCTACAGAAAAGTCTGACTATAAATTCCTGTTCCTCTAGTTTATTATCAATCAGAATAATTTAACTCTTATAATAGATATTCCTCATTTTCTTTTTAAGAACTAGTCATTACTTTTAAACATGACATTCCACCCTCCAAGAAGAGACCATCATGAAGTGCAATATTCAGATGTCAGTCTCAGCTGGACTGGGTTCATGAGTACTTGAGACCTAGGGCTTTATTCAAATTTATCTCCAAATTATCATGTTACTCTGCATGACAAGAGGCAAGACTTCCCATTCTGATGTTATTTACTAGAATAAGTTTATCAATACACTTCTTTGCATGGATGCTCTTATTTCTGAATAATATCTGAATTTCTCCTGCTTGCTGAGTTATGCTATTCCTACAGTGGCAGTATAATTATGCTTCTACATTTCACCATAGAAGCAAATGCTAAGCTTCATTACCAGTCTGCAATAAGTTAGTGATATTGTTTTTTTCATGAATTTCTAAGAGTCAGTGAGATGTATCTGTGATTATTTAAGAAAAAAGAAAGAACAATAAAACTTTTTCAGACTTGTCTCTTTTGTGTAATATAGCCATCGTTTACCATTCTGGTGGCTGTGCAGGTTGAACAAGTGGCTTTAAACTGGTCTCCCAGAGAACTGTGTTAATAGACAATCCTATTATAGCTGTCCCTCCAAAGATCCTACATTAAATGAAGAGATCTCATCAAGTTTGTGTAAGTTTGCAGATGACACCAAGCTGGGTGGAAGTGTTGATCTGCAAATGGATCTGAACAGGCTGG
Source organism: Piaya cayana (assembly GCA_013389865.1). NCBI lineage: Eukaryota > Metazoa > Chordata > Aves > Cuculiformes > Coccyzidae > Piaya > Piaya cayana. The sequence continues at coordinate 144,650 of WAAB01000341.1, forward strand.
ACCGCTGGGCTAAGACCAATGGTATGAGGTTCAACAAGGCCAAATCCGGGTCCTGCACTTGGGGCACAACAACCCTATGTGGTGCTACAGACCAGGGGAAGATTGGCTAGAAAGCTCCCTGGAGGAGAGAGACCTGGGGGTGTTGGTTGGCAGCCAGCTGAACAGGAGCCAGCAGTGTACCCAGGTGGCCAAGAAGGTCAATGGCATCCTGGGTTGTATCAGAGATGGCATGACCAGCAGGTCCAGGGAGGNATCATGGAAAGGGTCTTTGGGCACTGGAACAGGCTGCCCCGGGAGGTGGTTGAGTCACCATCCCTGGAGGTATTTAAAAGATGGGTGGATGAGGTGCTGAGGGGCATGGTTTAGTGTTTGATAGGAATGGTTGGACTCAATGATCCTGTGGGTCTTTTCCAACCTAGTGATTCTGTGATTCTGTGAAGTTAATGAGAGAGAATTTTTCTCTGCCCTATGACCACAAAGTGACAGAGAATTTGCAGTTTAGGAAACTTAAATAGCTCTGAAGTGTCCTTGGGCTAGAAGTGCAGCTAAGAAGATCCAGTGGTGGTCTGAGTGCAGGTCCAACATGTGCTTTGGCTCCTTGAAAAAGAAAGAATGATGAATCTGAAAGAACACGTTATGTTTTTACAAATTTGCATGACTTTGCATAGATGAATATAATATTTAAGATCAAAACGCTGTCAAAGTAATTTCAGCAGATCCCTTCTGGGATGTCTGAAATCTTTCATTTGAATTCAGCATTCAACATCTCCACATGATGAACAGACAGTCTAACTAATGAGGCTGAAGGATACCTTATAACTTTACTGTCAGTGAAGCTCTGTGAATTGATTGAAGACTGGCACACTCACACCTGGTAAGACGCATGGACTCATGCTGGGTTGCAATTAGCACATACATTCTCATTTGTTATTGTCTCTTTAATCCTCTTTCCTTATTTTTATTAATCAAGTATTAGGAGACTTTTTCAAAGGCAAATATTTTCTTTATGCTTATTGCCTACAGATGAAAATAAGTCCCCAACCTTTACCTGTGTTTAAGTTTGGAGAAATATAGCAGTTCTAAAACACAAATAAGCTCTCCATGGTATTCTGTATCATGGAAACCGTGTCAGTATATAAGAACAAGAAGAGAAATAATTCATATTATTCAAGAAGCATCTACCTTCTGCTGCAACTGAGATTGGCAGATTGGAAAAGACATGAAAGCACCACATGTTCAGCACTACTTATGAATTGTTTGTTTATTCCTGTGGCCACTTGAAGGGATTCCCATGCTCATTAGAAAATTTCCTACCAAGTACCCTATTAAAAATATGTTTTACTTGGATTTTTCTGGGCACATAAACATGTAAAATCAGCATTGTTTTTCATAAAATGTATTTAAATTTTTTTATAGTTCTTTGAATGAGACATATACATATACAGACAAGATGGAGAATGATTATGTTTACACAGGAGATTAAGCTTTTCCATAATTCTTACTGAAGCACATCTAACGGTTCAAGTTTTGGGACTGTATATTTATCTGTATTTGAAAAGTCTAATCCAAATGTTTCTATAATAAAAATGTAACCAACATGTCACAACTCTTACACTTCCATTCTTTGGAACAAGCTTGGTAGCAAGAACAAATATGTCTAAGACAGAATTACTGCCTGTCTTAGAATTGTGCTTGTGAATCCCATCATTAATGTTTGGGGTACATGAGTTTTTTTTGTGTGTGTTGTCTTTTTTTTTTTTTTAAGAGACTTCAGAAGGACTTTTCATTGCAAAAAAAATCTTGAAATATGAATTGAATTTATATTAGGTGCTATAGGCTCAAAGCAAATATTCTTAGCCATCTGACCAGGTATCTCTCATCTATTTAGGCAGTTGTAGAGAAGTTCTGAAATTTCAGAATCTATACGATACCTGCAGCAGATCATTTTGAGAACCATCATATGGTATGTACTGGACAACTAATTGACCTGGCCCAGTCAGCATGGGTTTATGAAAGGCAGGTCCTGCCAAACTGACCCAATTTCCTTCTATGTCCAGGTGACCCACTCAGTGGACGAGAGGAAGGCTACGGATACTGTCCACCTAGACTTTAGCAAAATCTTTGAATTTTTTTCCCAGCATTCTCCTGGAGAAACTGACAGCTTGTTGCTTGGATGGGTATACTTTTCACCGGGTAAAAAACCTGTTGTGTGGCCAGGCCCAAAGAGTTTTGGTGAATATAGTCAAATCCAGTCGGCAGCCAGTTGCAAGTGGTGCTCCCCAGAGTTCATTGTTGGGGCCACTTCAGTTTAATATCTTTATCAATTATATGGATGAGGGGATTGAGTGAACCCTCATAAATAAGTTTACAGACAACACCAAGTTGAGTGAGAGTGTTGATTAGCTTGAGGGCAGGGAGGCTCTACAGGGGGATCTGGACAAGCAGGATCAAGGTGCCAAGGCCAGCTGTACGACATTCAACAGCTCCAATTGTCAGTTCCTGCACTTGGGCCAAAACCACCACATCCAATGCTACAGGTTTGGGAATGAATGGTTAGAAAGATGCCTGGTGGAAAAGGACCCGGGGGATATTAGTCAACAGCTGGCTGAATATGAGCCGGTAGCATGCCCAGGGGGCCAAGAAGGTCAATAGCATCCTAGTTTGTATCAGAAATAGTGAAGCCAGCAGGACTAGGGAAGTGATCGTTCCCCTGTACTCAGCACTTATGAGTGTGTTCAGTTTTGGGCCCCTCATTCCAAGAAAGACATTGAGGTGCTGGAATGTATGCAAAGAAAGGCAATGAAATTGGTGAAGGATAGCGCAAGTCTTATGAGGGGCAGCTCCAGGAACTGGAGTTGTTTAGTCTGGTGGAAAGGAAGCTGAGGGGAAACCTTATTGCTCTTTACAACTCCCTGAAAGGTGGTTGTATTGTGATGGATGCTGGGCTCTTCTGTCAAGCAGCAAGTGATGGGACCAGAGGAAATAGCCTCAAGTTACACCAGGGAATGTTTAGACTGGATATTAAGAAAAATTTCTTCATTGAAAGGGTTGTCAAGCACTGGAGGATGCTGCCTAAGAAAGTGTTTGAGTAACCATCCCTGAAGGTATTTAAAAGACATGCAGCTGTGGTACATAATGTCACAATTCAGTGGACTGAGCAGCTGACTTGGTGATCTTTGAGTTGGACCCATTGATCTTAAGATATTTTCCAATGCAAATTATTCTACACTAGTGTTTAACCAAAATTCCTGTTGCTTTTTAAATCCTCCTGAGACCAACTTTCATGTGTATTTTCATCTTTACTTGGTTCTGCAATGAGTATTTTTTAAACAGAGGGGGGCAAAATCCAGGCTATGGGGATTTAAACTCTCATTGACAATCCTGCTGAATTCCTTCTTATATATACAGTACACTAAGAAAATTTTCACTCAATCACCCAGCAAGCCTTCACTGATTTCACTTGTAGTGCTGAGCTATTTGGAGAACATAATGAAAAACATGCTGTTAAATAATTTCATGCATTGTATGCATTTATCTTAGAGTATCAGTCTTGAATTGAATCAGCACAGAGTGACGGTAGCACAGCCTGGCTTTACTGAAAAAGAAATCTACAAGAAAAATGTAAAAATAAAATTTGTCTGAGAATTCATATTGTTGTTTCTGTAACAACACACATTTTAGCACTGGATGGAAGATATCTTGGTAGAAAGAAGGGGACATCTCTTTAAAGTTATATGGTTAAAAAATTATAAAGAATGGATGCTAAATAGGCAGAAAAAATGATTTATGTAAGTAAAGTAACGATCCCAAATGAAAAATAGCAAGTCACTTCTATTTCCTATGAGCAGTTTAGCAAATTTTCTTGATTATTCACCTTTGTTTGCACTGTGTATAGCAACTATTCTACTGAAGCTGGATCAAAATTAACACAAGATCAAAACTTTTCTGATTATTATTTAGGAGCTTGGTAGAACATGAGGAAATCATGTTTTCTGATTCACATTTGACAAGCACCCTCCACAGAACTACGAATACCCTCAATTAAAGGCAAAGCAGTACAGAATGAATACCACAGTCATGCTGTTCCCCTTTCCTCTTTCAAAAAAGCGATGCCTTATCACCTAAGTGATATCATTGCCCAAGTGTTTCAAGAAGTTTAATTAAATGTTTCACTTCCAATAAATTCCTTGGGCAAACAGACTACCATAGGGGCACATAAAGAATGTGAACATTAATTGCATTTGAGATTAGCCTTGTTGAATTGAATTCTCACACACTGATACCCTTTATACTTGAGCCATAAATATCAGGTATTTATACATCCAGCTATTGGCAGGTTTACTGTAAAGTAATATTCCCACTAGACCACAAGCCTACATAAGACAAAGTTCCCACTAACATCAGTACCCACTTACAAATGACCAGCAAGATAGAACTTTTCTTTTGATATGTTTTATAAATGAAGTGTTTCTGTTCAATATCATACTAATAACAACCTATGCATTGAAGAAATATAGATGAAAAAACCCCAACAAATCTCTATAGTTATATAAGCCACCAGAATTTCTAGGAAAAAATAAAACAACAAAGCAAGGACACATAATGAAAAATCCAATTTGTTGATAAATTAATTGAATTCCCTGCTGACCCAATCCTGACTGAATATGCCCCATGTGGGAGAGACTGAAAGATGAATTTGCTAATTAATGCTAATGCAGAGATTTGAACACTTCGAAGAATAGGCTCATAGTAGAAATCCCCCTTTTTTTCTCAGTGAGTTACAACCATGGTAACTAAATCTCTATATTTGCAAGAGCTATTGTGAATTAAACAATTCCATTACAGACAACGCGAGTAATAATAATGCAGTCCCCTTGTGGAGGGAAGTATAAACAAAGCAAGGAATAGCTGTTCTTTCTGGATTTGTATTTAATCATGTCCTAATATCTTGAGTACCACATGGAAATCATAAGAGATTAGTACTACTGTGGCACTTTGAATAGTCTAAAACACTGTCATGCCTGAACATGTTTTCTAGGCATATTCTAACAGAGATTTTCAACTGTTTGTAATTAATTTATAATTGTATTTCAGTGAATGTAGGTGTAAAATAGAAATGTGGATAAAATCACTTGTATGGTATTGTAGGCTAATGAGAGGTGGGAATGTTCCAGATGGTCGGAATCAAAAGTGGCTGAATTATCTCTACCACTTACACCACTGTTAAAGTAAATTTTTACAATGAGTAGATGAAGACATGGTGCAACTTGCCTGACTCCTCAGCTTTAATAGCTCTGTTTTAAAAATTAATTCTGGATGAAGTAAGCTTCTTGGCCTACACAAGGGAATCTCATCAATTCAGTTATAATTTTGAGTTTATTGGTTTCTATATGAAAGCAAAAATAGTGCAGAAGACATTTGCCAGTTCCTGATGTCTTTACCATTTCTATAAATTACTTTTTTTAAGATTGTTTATGATATATTTCCATCTTGCCACCCTGCTATCTTTTAATTACTGATCAATATGACTCTAAATATAGATACACTCAAATGGTAGACTGCAAGGAGCCATAAAGGACTACTGGGTAAGTAATGTCTGTTTTAACAAGTCCATAACCATGTATTTGCTATAGGAGATACTTTACTATGGCTCCAAAGGAGCTATTACAAGCTATTGACTCTGAGCACATTCCTACCCATCTAATTATGTATTAATGTTACTGCTGTTACTGTCACAACAGAGAGAAAATTGAAGTGAGACAAAAAGTTAAGAAGTGAAGTAAACGTAAATTTATTTAGCATTGAAAATTCTAAATGAAATGTTTATTTCCTGCTCTTTAGATGTTTCTCGGTAAAAACAAAGTAGGTGAGCAGTTGAAAGGAAGAGGGATGACTGTTAGAGCTTTCTACCACTCAGTAGATTCAGTTTCCAGTAAGCTAGACAACTGTTTTGTTTCATTTTGCATTCCTGAACAAAGGCACCCTCAAAATGTCTTTCTTTAATATTGAGCTGAGTTAAAGGAACAAGCACCTGTACTGTTGCTCTCCACATGATTTCCAACCTAAATCCTTAATGAGGAGTAGATTCAGTGCCTTTGATATTTCTGGGTTCACTTATTGGTTCAGTTATGCAGGAAAACATGAAGTGAGGAAAATTTCATTTATTTCTTCATTTACAATGAAGAATTTTCACAACATCAGTCCTGGCAGTACACAAAAAGCAAAGAAATAGAGAGTGGCATAATGATACCTTTTAAAAGGGAAACAAAGCTAAAATAAAGGAACAGCTCTCTGCAGATAAACTAAGTAGCTTTCCACCTCCCCAAAAGACAGCAATATCTTGAGTTACACTCAAGGATTACTGAATTCAGGGGTTCGACTGTATTCATATTTGCAGAAATATCAGCAACTATCTAAGATTTATAAAGGAAAAGACAGAAGGTCTATCTGATGATGCATTCAAAGATGAGTCAGGGACAGTATCATTTTGGAGGACAAACAGTTCTAAGCCATTCTCTGCGATATGATTTTCAAAGAACCGTCACAACTATATGCATGATGACAAAGTAATCCATACCTGGACATCATTCTTTTCCAACAGATAGCGGACATAACCAATAAAAAGAGTAAAAAGTAGAGTCCTTTCCTAAATTCCCACTGAAAAGCTTCATCAGAAGCCTGGAATGCAGGGTGCAGTATTTTTCCTTTGGGTAAATAAGTAAATAAAATCTCTGACTTCATTCTTCAGTAGTGTGTCCAGTCTTCAGCACTTCTAAATCAAGACCTTTTCCTAAAACATACAACAGTCCTTGTGCCCCAGGGGAGAGAATGGGAAATAGAATTTTTCAGCAGATTTGCTCCTGGACATGATTTGCTATGGCCTATGACCAAAGACTTCCTGAACTGAGAATGAATCACCCTGGCAGTTACAGAAAACTAAGCAATACAGGCTTAAATATGCTCACAGAGTACATATTTCCCCAAGCCACACAGTTCCAAAGTACCCAAAATTTCATTTGGAATCTATCTCACCTAACTCCAAGTATCTATGGCTTAGATGTTTAAAGCTGAGTTAACCACTTAATTTAGGCAACATCTGTTGTCATTTGACAGAAAGCAGACACTTTAAAAGCACAATTAATTTGACTTATTTTAGTCATCTCTACCAGAAAAAGGTAATGCACAGTGTAATATAAGCATTAAAAATGAGTCTAAAATGTCCAGCTTAGATATGTGGTAACCCCTACGTAGTTGAGTTATATTCCTTCCTTAAACAAAGTTTAAGCATAGAGTACAAAAGACCGCTAGTTACATACCTGAAGGAACTGCACAAAGGATCAGGTAAGACCAGCAGCTTTTCAAGTCTCCTTCAGAAGCATCTCATCATTAATAGCACTTAAAGTTATGGCTCACAGATCATATTTACAAAAATATAAAACCAAAACACACTCAAGCACAGCATGTCTAAAAATCATCCTGAATAGCTTGACCTTCCTTCAAATTCAAGACTTTTAGTGAACCACCCCTCCAAAAGAAATTGCTTAAAGCACACGCCATGTATGCTGGATTAAGACTATCACCTGTTAGTCCTAATTATAATTATATTTGATGAGATGTCTGGAGATCATTAGGGCTGACTTTGAGGATAGATTCTGCTTCAAAGGTAGCTCAGATCACTTAGGGCTGAGCCCAGTTGAATTCTGAATATCTCTGAGAATGGAGAATCCACTGTCTCTCTGGGCTACCTGTCCCAGTATTTGACCATCTTCTTTGTGATTTTGTTTTTTTCCTTAAGAAGTAAAAAACCCCTTGCATCTTCAAATGTTATAAAATAAGGTGAAAATATAATAACATTGCTGTTAGCAACAATAGTCTGCAGTCCTTCATTTAATAGGTAGCATTCAACACCAGAAACAAGGAGAGGAATCATGTATGTACACTACCTAGAAAGAAGCCCAACAACCTATTAATTACTTCCTTGACACAGCTTGGTAAATAAGTTTGATTCAACTGGATAATGTATTTCGGTTTTGCAGTTCTACTCTTTAAAGAAAAAAGAGGGGGGAAAAAAGATATCTCTAAAGAAATCTGAGGACAAGAGAGGCTACAGCCTTTTTTTGAGTATTTTGCTAAAAAAATCTACTTAGCAATGGGTATTATGGGTGCTTGGTTATGCCTAATTGACATCCAGTAACTACAGATAGATTACAGGTCAGGTTATAGACAAATATGCTCTCTATTCTGGGTGCTTCCAGCTCATTTTTAAACCACGCTGACTACTATAGCTTTGCTTGATCTTTATTTCATAGAAATGCATGACTGCATTGCAAATGAAAGAACAAGAAAGAATGAGGAATAGTGGCTTAGTTGTATATCTGGAACAACCTCAAAGAAATTACAGACATTGTAAGCATAAAATCACTGACTGAATTAATTAACTAATGAAATGTCATTGCTCAGTTCCCTCCTTTTGCATTGTAGTACTGTGTGCCCTTGAACTACTGCCTGTGCTCAGTCACAACTCTTTATCGTTGGGAAAAAAAATGAATGAGACAGGAATATATATTTTCTGTTATACTTGTTATGGACAATTCCAAATGATACCAAAGAGTCATAACAGCATTGCAAAAATGCTGCAAAAGCAACATTGATATATATAATTCAGGAGTAGGAAACATTTTTGCAGTATCATCCAAATTGTAGCCAAGCTAGTGGGTATAGATATAGTCATATCTCTATTCTGTACAGTAGAATGGTTCACTGTAGCTCTTACTTACAGCTATATATATTCTGAAGTGAAAAATAGAGCAGTTGGACATGGGTTTACTAAGGCAGGTATTATCACCGCCAAACAAATCAAATGAAAAAGATTTGGCCTTCATTAAGACAACTGAACCTTGTGACTGCCCCTTTCAAAAGAGTAAAATGAAGACATGCAGCAGTGGTAGATGTCTATGTGCATAATTTCCCCTCTCCTTTAAGCTTATAAGAAGCTGTTTGAACAGTTACAGCTTTAAGGTGATTAGATGTAGGCAGAGCAGATCAGTCCTATGCTAGAGCCAGTCATAGGAATACGTACACTGCTAAGATTACTAAAGGTGTCCTGGTTGCACAGGACCACCAGCTCATCTCTTTCAGGTACCAGTGTTGGGATAGGATGTATCACACCCCTGGAGACCATATTTCTATTCCATGAACACAAAGGCAGCACAGGGAAATAGCACTGCTGTCTGCAGAGGGAACACCTATAGTGTCAGAAGATGGAGCAAATCTCACCTGGGTGGTGAAGGAACCTGCTTGAGAACCAGTGGTTCTGGGGCTGGAAATTGTGTATTTCCAGTGGCAGAGTCGTGAGCAGAACCTGCTGATGGCAGTTATCAGTAGCTGTCAAAGAGCTGGCACCTCTAGGACTGGGAAACACCCCTGCCTTTCTTGCTGGCAAGTGCATGGTGCAATGCTGGGGAGTGTGGGAATTGAGTTTGGAGAACAGGGCAGAAATGGGCATGGAAGCAGAGGGGAAACCAAAATCAAGGTTAATTTCATGATCTGGAGAAGGTGAGGAAAAATGAAGGAAGTATGTGGATGTGAGGTCCTGGGAGGAGGTCCTGAGAAGGACAAAGGCCATGGAGCTATCAGGTTGAAGATGGGTTTGGGCAGCCTGTCAAAGTGGTGGGGAGTGAGCTGTGTTTAAAAAATGTGGGATCACACTAAACTTTTCTCTCATCTCCACCTTAATTTAGATAATTTTGAAGAATATGTATTTTCCCTATCCTGTGAGGACAGGATGTGAAACCAGGCCTCCATCGTGCTGTGAGCTGCAGTAATAAACAGAACCTATGATAACATCCCTGTAGAAGGGCTGAGAGATAAATTCCTAAGCTATGGTTTAGGAATTTAACACAGGCAAATGCAGATACAGAAAATAAGAGATGAAAATTAATTTGAAACAGAAGAAAATTTATAGAGAATGAGAGGATGGTTTAGAACCAAGGAACAAAATACATCCATCCCCCGTGTGTGTCCCATCCCCTTTACACCCCCTCCCCATTTCTGCCTTCTGTTATAATTTCTGTTCAATTTAAGCCACCAGTATCAAGAATTCACAGAAGATTACATTAAATTGCTTCCTTTAGAAAATAAATTACAAAGGATGACCTATTAAAAGCAGTATCTTTAGAAATGGATAGTAAATGGCAAAATTAATATCCAGTCTGAACTGAGAATAATTCAAGTTTCTGTTTAAAGCAGTAGGAATTCAAGAGCCCAAAGGAATGTGGAAAAAATAACAGCAACTGAACTCAATAAAGGTTTAGGAAACTATTCAAGAAGTAGGTAGAAGTTCTTACAAATGAAATATTAAGGTTGCAAATGCAGCTTTCTTTTTCAAATCATTTCTCCTAATGCAAACCAAAGAGCTCTTTAAGACACTTGCCTTCATACGCCTCCTTTCAAGCACTGACATTTTTTTCTGATGGAGTAAAACTCCACAGTGGCAAGGATCATGTTGTAAAGTGTTATAAGCCAGTAAAGCAACTCGTCAGAACTGAATTTATTGTAATACAGTGTTGCATGGTTCTCTCTACTTCCAAATCATCAGGATATAAGTAACAGTATTGCCAGCAGTGGAAAAGTGCTAAAAGCTACACATAAATGACACATTTCCCAGAGCTCATATGAAAGTCATGACACCTTTGCTAGAGGAACTGCTAGGTTAAAAAACGGCCCTTCCCTGGCTGTCATATTCAAACCACAAAATAGTTGCCTGGTGAGTCATAGAATATAGAAGGCTGGAAGGCTGCTGCAGGGTGTCCCCACAGCCTTCACTTCTCTAGACTAAACAAGGTCAACTCTCTTGGCCTGTCCTCATATGGGAGGTGCTCCAGCCCCCTGATCATCTTTGTAGCCCTCCTCTGGACTTACTCAGACAGATCCATGTCCTTCCTGTGCTGAGGACTTCAGAAATGAACACAGTATTCCAGGCGGGGTCTCACGAGAGCAGAACAGAGTGGGACAATCACCTCCCTTGACCTGCTGGTCATGCTTCTTTTGATGCAGCCCAAGATATGGTTGGCTTTTTGGGCTGTAAGCAGACATTGCTGACTCACATTGAGCTTCTCATCCATCAGCACCCCGAAGTCCTGAGGGTACCCTCAGTCCCACTTTCCTTGTTTCTGACATGGACAAACTAGCTTTTCCAATTAGCTCTTCATCCAGTTTTGTATATTTTCACAGAAATGATCCCAGTCATTAGAATTGTTATAAACACAAAGCTGCATCATGCTGCTGTCTTGTACACAGAATCCAAAGGTTTTGCTTTTAGTGTCAGCATCTGTGGGAAAGGATTTTCAGAATTGCTTTGAGTTGTATTTCTTAAGACATATGGCTTTGCTTGTTCATTATTACTTTAAAATAATAACTGTGTCTTTTGTAGATTAATACTTGGCTTTGCTGTGTTTCCCCGCCCACCTCCTGCACTGAAATGCTGAGAAGTGCTTCATATGCCAAAAACCAGATGCTTCTTCCCACTACTCCTGTAGCCAAATGTTTGGTTCGGATGGGCTTTTGCATCTGTTATTCCAGTTATGGGAATTGCAGAAACTCATTAGCACTCAAGCCCTATGTCAGCAGACTTCCTTTGGGAAAGAGAGGAAAAAGAGTGCCCCACAAATAATTCACAGCAGGAGATTTCATCCATTCAGAGATATCAAGACAGGTATCGCTAGTTCTGTAACTATTTCTATAGGTATTTCTAAATTAACTACTTTTTCATCATAAATACAGTCATTTTTTCTGCTGCCAATGAATGAATCTGACCACTGACTTCATTGGGAATAGAAATATTGGAACAAACCAAAAATCAATAATTTAATTTTAGATGACCTCTTATGGATTTGATTTACTTTAACATAAGCAATTTGTATCTTGCAGATATTTCTAGAATAAACTTTGGAGGCTGTGTTTCAAAGTCAAACTATATGTACTGGTAAAGCTCTATTTATATTTTTTCTTTTCCTTTTTATTGACTTCTTCATTGGACAACGCCTTGTTGGCATAGGAACACATTGAACTCCTCTTCTCCACCCCAATATCAGTGGCTCGTTGTTAGAATAGATATTATCCAGGAATGTAATTCAATTGAATTATTGTTGCAACTTTATAATTTCATTTCTGGACAGAGCTTTTTAAGTAGTATGGCAAAATAAGAAAATGAATGTATTTGTTTGCTTTATCCTTCTCCAGAATTTCTTTAGGGCACAAAGGTGTTGCCTTTTGGATGCTTTAAAGTATAAACAACATATTTGTTCATTTTTATGCTGAATAAAAAGACCAAGCCTCTATGAAATGTCAGATATATTTTTAGAATTGCAGCCATTTCTCAGGAAGACTGAGCAAACATAAGCATTTTCCCTATTTATAATTAGCAGCTTTGCCTTTCCAGTCAATCCTTTTCTACATCTTAACATCCCAGAGGTTCTCTTTTGCTCCCTTTGAAGTGTATTGCCTGAGACATATAAGATAATTTTTAAAATTTTTGTGCCATATCCCCATGGGAACAGGAATTATATTGCCATTTATTGAGCCTTTTTGAGAATAGTTGCCCAACTACTACCTCTTAAAAACCAGTTAGCTAGTTATACCACACTAAGTCGGGCTTTCCAGTGAATACTATGAAGAATGTCTGTGTTCCCTATTCTAAGATGAAAGACACTGCAAAGCACGTAAATACACTGTTGAGAATGAACAATAAGACCACTGAAGACTGAAAAGACTGAATGGTTACTTTCACACATGTGCAAAAATGACATAAATGAGTTATTGTGTAAAGCAGCTCCGCTGAGCAGAGAAGGCTGCTGAATAATAAACTCAAGAATCATTTTCAGAACTTCTGTTGTTAAATGGGTGGCAGCATTTGGCCAGATTACTTTTGATTTCTGATAAGGAATCTACTTTGTTTTAGTCCTTTCAATAAGTTTCTTCCACTTATCCCAACCAAAGAAGCCACAGAGAAAATAACTGGATATAAATCATACCACAGTCTATGAGAACAGGGCCTTAATTTCCAAACCCATCCTGCTTCATGTATTATTCCTGCAATTTAACATAATGACATTCTTAATGTTTCAGTTGGATTCACTTCAGTAAAATGTCCCTTACCCCTGCTCCCCACAGTTTCCTGCTTAGAAATTGCAAGTTAATGAGAATTTACACAGATGAAATGAATTTTACCCTGTCAAATGTCAATTATCTGTGAGTGGTTTACAAGTTGTGGGTTAGTTGAACTTCAGATATAGGGACACCGTGCTGGTTACTTGGAGAGCCAGGTCTGGTCTGTCAGGGATTGTATGCTAATACACAGTGCCGTGGGAAGGTGACTTTATAGTTTCCAAGGTCAAACTGGCTCAGAAGTAGTTCAGACACTTTAAAGAACCTAGACTAATAACACTTGGTCTCCCTTCACCATGCAGAGTCAAACCAGTGGTTTCCATGGAGCTAGTCCAAGTCTCGCTTGGAGAGGAGGTAGAGAGTTTGATTTGCACTGTGAGATAGCTCATAGAACTTGCCTTCTCTATGTCTGTACACTATTTTCCAACAGTGATCCTGGACCAAGGGATTATTGCTAAAAACCAGAATGTGCAGAGGCAGCGTGAGGCTGGTGCCATGCCCAAAATGATATGTGCTGCTAGAACAGGAGTCTGGGACAGAAACAACTGAATGGCTCTGCTAAAGTCTACCTTCCTTATGGAGTCTGCTAGCCATGCTGATCATCAGTTGTCTTTGTTTCATGCCTCTTCAATTCTCTTCAATATCTCAAGTATTCCTGTCCTTATTACCTGTGGCCAGATGATGCTAAATTTCTTTTTAGAGCAAGGCTGGGTTTTCAGGATACTTATTGACTAATGTTTGGGAAAAAAAATGCTTTTTCTCAGTGAGAAGCCTAAATTCTAGTCCCAATATGCATATTTTCTCAATGGAAGTATTCCAGTATAAGATTAACAAGAGCATTTAGTTTTTCTGAAAACTGCTTTTTAATTAAAAATTAAAATTAAAATTTAAAAAATTTCATTCCATCTAATGCAGAATAGAACAGAATAGAATAGAATAGACTTCACTATTTCAGTTGGAAGGGACCTACAATGATCATCTAGTCCAACTGCCTGACCGCTTCAGGGCTGAAACGAGTTATTAAGGGCACTATCCAAATGCCTTTTAAAGACTGACAGAGATGTCACACAGGAATGTTTTAGCTCTTCTGATATCAACTGCAGAAATTTCGTAAAGAAACATTTTGAAAAAGGAATTGTTGCGGACAGAAAGGACTTGTTGATTTTCCTCCTAAAGGAATTAGAATGAGTGCTTGCTTGCAGGCACTTCTCAGACCTATGCCTGTCCCTCTGGAGCTGGGCACTACAGAAGTCATCTTGATGGGAGATGCTTGCCTAAAGCATTAAGGAGGCTCTACGTAGCACTCCTGACTGTGTAGCCTGGAAGCACCTAGGGGTCTGATTTTTCCCAAGTTCCTGGTCTCCTGACTTAACATGTGGGAGACAGGAAGTACTGAGAATGCCACCAGATCCTTGCTTAAGGGTCCAGCTGCCAGGATGTTGAAACAGCATCTATATATAATTAAGCAGTGGGAGCAGGCAACACAGTATGGGCTGCATTTAGACTTTCCTTTGTGGTTACATGCAAACTGGGAAAAGTTTCTGGAACACATCGGCCAAATTAGGCCAGAGAATTGAACGGGAGAGTTCTTGTTAGAACAGACCAAAGAGATCCAGACTTACTGTTATAGACAGTGATGTTTCTTGATTGGTAATATTTGCCTAGTGTAGTGGTAATCTGGGAAGGGTTACATAAAATATTTGGCTGCCAGGGGAGCTAGTCATTACTGGTTTGGAGCCTTTACAAATGAAGCCTCCTGATACTCAGCTCCATAGTGAGCAATCTGCATTCCTCTATCCCAAATATGCTGTGCCACAAGGCTGCTCAAGAATCATAGAATCATAGAAGTGTAGAATCAGAATAATTTGAGTTGGAAGCGGCCTTAAAAATCGTCTAATTCCATCCCCCCCTGCCCTGGGCAGGGACAATTCCCACTAGATCAGGCTGCCCAACATCCGTCCAACCTGGCCATGAATACCTCCAGGGATGGGGCATCCACAACTTCCCTGGGCAACCTTTTCCAGTGTCTCATCCCCCTCATTGTGAAGAATTTCCTCTTAATATCTAGTCTAACACTGCCCCTCTCCAATTTAAAGCCATTCCCCTTAGTCCTATCACTACCTGCCTTTGTAAAAGCTCCCTCCCCAGCTTTCTTATTTACCCCCTTCAGTTCCTGGAGCCATTAAAACATCTCTACATTATACTGTTCCTTTTTAAACAGTGAGTTTGAAATGGTTTTGAAGAGGGTTGTATCAGAGCAGACACAGAGAAAGCAGAATATAACCTGGTGCTTTCTGACTACCAGTGAGCATTACTGTCCTTTTAGGAGTACTGGAAACAAAGATAAACTATATTATTTACTTCACATACTTGAAAAAAAGTCTTAAAGATTACATCTTATTGCACAAAACCCTTTTACCCACACGAGCAACCATGAATATGTTAACTCTGAATTTGTTACAGCATTTAATTGGGCCAGAGATCTGGCTTAGCTCCTGAGGGGACTTCTTGAGTTTTTTGTGTTAGGAAATTTGTTCTCATGCCTCATTTCTTCAGAGAGATCTAAGATATAAAATGTACTACATGACATTTATTTCTCTTTGTACCACAGGTATGTGACCTTAGAAAATATCTCTCATTAAGAGGAGATCTTTTTTTTTTTCTTTTTTGGGAGAAGTTTCTATTGTGTTCAATCATGAACATATAGCAGGCTTTTCCCTTTGTTGTGTGTAGATCTTAACTTTTCTTTGGAGTAAAACTTGAACCCCTTGAAACTAGTGCATCTTAGTGCATAGACAAGAATTCTAGAAGCATTTCCCACTCCTGATGATTTCAAGTTTCTGCTGTTATCTGTTTTAGAAAAAAAGGAGATTTAGGGAAACACCAAAATTAAGAAATGCATTTGTGATTGATTATTCAGCCTTGTTCTTCTGACTGTCAACAAAGGAAAGAGTGATCTTCTCTTAGCATATAATCCTTGTGCTGATTGTGAAGAAGTAGCAAAATCAAAGAAAGTGTCTGCTCAATGTACTCTTAGTGAAGAGAAGGGTGGTTTGATTCTTTTGTCTGAAGCTTCTTTGTGCTCTGCAAAGTGCTGGGGTGCAAATTCTGGTATCTGTCATTCCCTGGAATACAGATTTTCCAAACCTGTGAAGATATGTAGCACCTCAGAGCAGAGAGAAGTGTTAATCTGGGGAAAGCTACTAAGAGAATCTAATTGAGAGACATTTTATTCAGCTCTAAAAAAAACAAAAAAGAGTTTGTGAGTGCTTATCAGTCAGAAGAGAATCCCAGGGCAAAGACTCTTGTATTCAGTTTCAATCAGAGTGATGATCTTATTGTCCTGGTTTTGAATATGATAGGAATACATTTTCTCTTGGTATTACAATGCCCTTTCCTAAGGAAGCAGCAGTAAGCTTTATCTGAGGCATATTAATGAAGTCCTACAGAAGACAGGCTTCATAGAAAATTCATATCTCCCTTTAATTCAACACTCAAAACCAAGGGGATGAAGAGCTACAAAGCCTTTTTTAACTTTGCAATTTTTTTTTTAAATTTTGCTTTCTAAAAATATAGAAAACAAGAAAAATATGGAACTCCCCTCCTGCTCTTTGCAGTTAGTCCAGTTTTGCTGTCAGGTTTTTCCCACAAAACAACCCTAATGATTTCTCTTCCTCCAAATATCCTCTTAAAAGCAGTATGATACTCCATTAGAAAAGCT
This sequence comes from Piaya cayana, assembly GCA_013389865.1. Taxonomy (NCBI): domain Eukaryota; kingdom Metazoa; phylum Chordata; class Aves; order Cuculiformes; family Coccyzidae; genus Piaya; species Piaya cayana. The sequence goes on from WAAB01000341.1 coordinate 161,535, forward strand.
TATAAATGACATGTTTCACCACCTCCTTTTGAAAAGATTGAGTGGAGTCACTGAGGAATGAGGATACTGTCAGAGTGTTTAAGGAGTAGCTTTGAAGTGTCTCTCTCTGCAGGGAGGAGTAGGTATTTCCATCATCCTCAGAAGAGAATCTAAATTGCTTCAGCCTATTTCAACTACTGCAAGTAGATTGAATGCATAGAATGAAGTTGTCTAGAACCACTGGAGGCAAACTACACAGTTCAGAAGATAAAAGGCACTGGCTTTCATCCCTGCTTTGTGTTTGGAATCAGTGAGGAGATGTGACTGGGTGGACTATCTCAAGGAGCATCTTGATCCATGCAGTTTATGCCTCAGCTGCCTGGAAGTGGACTTTGCTTTCATACTGGCTGGAAAGGAATTTCCTTAATCTTTTGCCTTTTGATGGTATCTGACCCGCAGCCCTTGCAGATACACCTAAACACATTTTAAATTATTGGCAGACTGCAGCAGCAGGGAACCCAGTGCATGCTAACTGATTTCTTGATGGGTGGTTTTTGCCATACCATTTTGATCTGTGCTACCTCAGCTAAAAAACTACCAGTGTCTGAGAAAACAGATATCAAGTAGCTTAGTTAACTGCAAATTACTTGCAGATATTGTGCTTCAGATTTATGATTTTTTAATCATTCTGCAAAAGAAATATGAGTAAAAGCAATTTTGATATATTTCTTTTTAAAAAACTTCTCCAAACAACAAAAAACAGAGAACTGGAAGAGATGCAGGCCCCTGAGCTTTGGTATTTCGGGACTTTGCTGATACAATGCTTTTTATAAATTTATCAGGCTGCACCTTAAAAGCAATTAATTTTTTCCTCACTACTTGAATGAAAAGGAATTCAAGAATTTCAGTGCTCTGATTTTGCAGTCTTTATTTAAAAGAAAAAAAATCTGATGCCACCATCTTAACTTAAACGTTACTTTTCTTTCTTTATGCTTGTTTCTCACATAATGTACTGAGTGTGGCTGGCATAGTGCTAATTTTTCTTTTTTTTTTCATGGCAGACCATATGATTCTGTATTATGGATTTCAGACTAAACGTGTTGATAACACACCAGTGTTCTGGTTATCGATGAACAGTGCCTGAACAACATCAAAGCTTTCTATGTTTCTCATGCTGCTACTTAGCGATCACACTGGAGGTGGGCAAGAGACTGGGAGGGGACACGTCAGGAACAGCTGACCTCAACTTACCAAAAGGATATCCCGTACTATATGACATCATGCTCAGCAAAAAAAAAAAAAAGCTCAAAGAAAGGAGAAAGGAGGAGGAAGGGACTGGTGATCACGTGACTGTGATGTTTGTTTTCACAAATAACCCTTAAACATGCTGAGGCTTTGCTCTCCTGGGAATGGCTAACCATGTAACCACCTGTGAATGAATACTTTTTTTTTGCTTTGCTTCATACAGAGCTTTGATTTGCCTCTTTAACTTTTTTTTTAATCTCTACGCACAAGTTTGCAGCTTGCTCTTCTAATTCTCTCTCCCATCCTGCTGGGAGAGATTGAACTGTTGACTGGGTGGGTACTTAGCTACTGGCCAGGGTCAACCTGCCATCCATTGGCTTGTCTATAGAGGGAAACCAGCACTGCTAAGGCAGATTTCATCTCACTCTAACAGGTTCTCTTAATGTTAGGTTGTATGACTACTTTCTTTGGATTCTTTTGTCATCTGTGAAAGGTCTCCTAAATACCCTAAATTTCAACCTTACTTTTTTCTGAGTTTCATTAGATACCTATATTAGCTTAATTCAGTTTATTTCAACTCTGACAAGAAATGTGATCTTTTTGACACATTAACATGAAATGGCAAGAAAAAGTGCAAAGACCAAGAGGATCAGGTTCAAAATGGAAACAGAAAATTCATTCCTGCTCCTCCTTCCTCCAGCTAAAGAGATTTCTGAATGCTTACTTCCTGGGATATGAAGTTGTCTTACCCTATATTTTAGCCTTTAAATTACTTTTTATCAAGGGTGAACAGAATTTCTGTCAAGCCAAGATATTTTCTTTCTTGGTTAAAAAAAGAAAGAAAGGTCATATACCTGGGAAAATTACAGAACCACAGTTTATGGGCTGTAACAAGTAAGACCTACTGGTGTAAAATGATTATCAATTACTCATTTTCAGCCAGCTATCTCACTGGATCCATTCTACCTACTGTATTGTAGTGCATTTATCAATTTAATTCAGGCAGTTAGTCATTCGATTTTCTCATTTCATTATTATGTATAGAGAGTAATTGTTTTTGTAACTATGGTAATAAACTATTTTTGGATGTGATTTACCCTCCCACAACTTGAGGCACCTCGGTTAAGTGTTTAAGTTTGTGAACCTTTTAAGAATTCCCAGTACAGATACTGCCTTTAAATTTGGTGGAAGGAGAAAAATTAAGAACTGAAGTGGCTTCACTGAAAAATCGGAATCAGGCAGGCTGGGTTTCAGTCATGCTCAATACCGCATAGACAGGTTATGGATTCACCGTTTTTGAGCTCCAGAATGGAGCTTTGACAAATCTGACACACTTTCTTGAAATGTAGTTTGAATTTTTCTAAAGTTTTTCTTAATCTGCTATCTTGAAATATAGGAACAATTTGAGCTTTCATAACTTCTGATACCAGTCAGAATTATGCACATAGCAGGTACATGGTGTATCTCTGAGGACTTGAGGTGTTTGTAATTTTCTATTGCTGTTTTTCTAAGGATGTGTTGATTCCAAATCCTGGATAGAAATCAATGATATCAAGAGGTCAATCTTCTCATAATGTGTGTGCTTCCTAGAAAAGTACACATAAATTGGCTGTTTAAATAGCTGAATTTGCAAGAGACATTTAGAACTAATCTTAGGATTTTCATATAGTCCCTCGCAGTGTTCTAATAATGCATTGTAAAAAGTAAATATCAGAGTTGCAGTCCTCTTGCATAAGAGTTTCTTCTCTGAGTCCAAAACATCTTTGACTATTCCTGTTATTTCATTCAGCATCTTACACTTAATATTCTACTCCCTGCAATTATTTTGGTCTTTCTCATCCGATTATTTCTACGTCTAAGAGGATTTTATTTTCTGCCTTGAGAAATGCATATGTTTTTTCATGGAAAATGTATTTTTGTTATTTGGTAAACGTACCATTAGCTTCATCTCTGACCTTTTGTTTTTCAGCTGTATTCATCTTACAGGTTCCCTTGGATATAGCTAGAGTGGATATTTTCAGGTTTGTGCTTCTTTGTTCATCAACATTAGCCTTCTTTATTTCTGGTGTATTTTTAGCTAGATTACATGCATAACCCTTGGGCATACATTAATTTATCTTTGAATGTTTTCCATTTCCCTCTGTGTCCTTTATCTCTATTGATTTATCCTACTAGATTTCATCCTGTGCTTTTACATTCTTCTAAAACACACTCTTTGAAATTTAACATCCTTTTTTTTTTCCTTTTGTGGTTTTACCTGTGTCCTAATTACCACCCTTAATTAGGTTATGAACACAATTGCAAAGAGCCCTACTCACATCTGCAATCCTGTTATATTTACCACACGCGGACCTAGCCAAAGATTGATTTTTTTTTTCCTCTAAATTCTTCCTTTTTCCCTACTGGATATATAGTAAAATGCTGTGCCTTAACCACAGAACTAATGAATCTCTTGATTTATTTCTCTTACGTAATGAGCCTAAATTTACTAATTCAGAACGTTAACAAATTGCTTTAGATTTCTCATCTCTTCTCATGTAATTTTTTTGTTTACATCTCTTTTATGTTGCTATATATTTTGTCACTCAGAGGCCATCAATTTGTTGTCTTTTAAGTTTTTTTGTTTTGCTTTAATCTAATTTCAAAACATGATAAATGCCCTCTACTGTCATATTTTTAAGTATAAACTGTTTGGCCTTCTCTTAAAAGCAAGGTTACAACCTTATCTTCCTTTTAAAAAATCTGAGTTTTTAAAATATCTTAAATTGTTGTTTAAAATTTACACTTTTTTACAAATTACATCTGCATGAAGTTTTTTCTCCTCTCTTCCTCCTTTGCCTTTCTAATTTATCTCAGATTTTTGTATCAATCCTTTGTAGATTTTTACTGTTTTCCTCTGATCAGTCCTGAATTAAATGTATCATATGTCTTTTTAATTTTTATGTACCTGACAGTCTTTGCCATGGTGACAATGTCACTGTAATTACTAAATACAGGACAAAATTAAAATTGTTCAGGAAGGATCCAGGTTATGATACAGCTTTATAGTAATGAATATTCATGTTGCAGTGACTTGTATAGCGTTGTATTGTATATGTATGCTTGATGCTTCTATGAGAACTTATGCATGGCAAGAGAAAAAAACTGCCTACATTGTTTTGCCTTTGTGTTCGCTTCTGCCTTCTCATTTAAGTAGCTTTCCCTTTCTTATAGTAGGTGGTTTACACAAGCATACTCTTCTTGCTGTTCAGCTTCTTCCTACAGTTATTTCTGGCTAATGCATTACATCTACTGAGCTGTCAGTTCTTTCATCTATAGTATTTGAGGGTCGGAAAGTATTTAAAAAGATTCCTCAATTTATGCTTTCATATCTCTATCATTATTATGACTGCGTGTTCAGAAAATTATTCTATTTCTTAGAAAATTATCCTATTGCATTTTCCCTCAAATTGCTTTCTAGCTACCAAGACTCACAAGCCCCAAGATGAAAGGTCGGATTGCCTTTATCCAAGGGGCACCACCTTTAACTTTATACATAATGGTGTAGTTACTTCAAGATTGTTCACTTGAAACTTCATTGCATTCCCAGAAAATATCATGAATGGTTTTGTATCTTGTAGTCTCTACACTTTAAAATCCAATCCAATCATGGTGTAAAATATTAACATTTCTTTCTTTTCAGTGACAGCTTTGTTATCTTTATATCTCTTCAGCAACTGCTGCAATAGCACTGGGGTTTGTGTGTGTGTGTGACTATGGTTACTTATGCAGTGACCTCCTACCGGAAAGTGGAGAGGAGAAGGAAGTATGTGAAATCCTGCTACCAAAATTGGGGTGTATCTTCTGCCCACACCACACCAGCTCCTACCATTCACGTCCCCAGTGCCTCCTTGCAGCTGTTTCTGTGCAAGATTCTAAAACATCTGAATCTCTTAAGACTGCATAAGTTAGACTGAAAAAAAACCCACCTCACATACATCTCTTGCATGACTTCATGATCCATGTAAAGTTTCACTTGTGGTTGTTTCTAGGCTTTAATTCTTTACCTCTTCAGGTTTCTCTCCCCAAGGAGCTCCTCTTCAACCACCAAACCAAGAGGAGGTTGAAAGTTATTGTGTGTAGCTTGGCATTGATTAAACTATTCTTTCCTCACCATCTTCACTCTTTCTCTTATGCTATCCTGTTTTACTAGCTCTGAACAAGGTGCTTTTGATCTCATTACTGCTGTGCTTATATTTTCCTGACAGCCTTGCTATGAAGTATTTGTTCTAAACACCAAACAGTGTGATAACTTAGTTCATAAGCTCAAAAAAATATTCTGCTGTCAGATACTTCAGTTAATTGTGTAGGTACCGTATGTGTCCACATTTCTCCTTAACTGTCTTCCCTCAGAAACCAGCACATCCTGCCCTAGTTGCAAACTTTGTTTTACTAAGTCTTAAGAACTAATGTCTTCGACAACCCATTTTACAACACACCAGGTCGAAGTAAAAGAGGATGAACGCCATAGAAGCAATCAAGGGCCTGTGAAGAGGGCCCTTGTCACACCCAGTCAGACCCCTCGTGTAATCCAATTAAATTGAACAGTTCACAGGAAACCCCAGAGGATTAAACTTACTTACCCAAGCAAAACCACTTCCCACGACTTGAAGACTATAGCTCTGAAACCATGCATCTCATTAAGTTGTGTTAGAATTTCTAAAATGGCAATTAAGGCTAAAAGGTTAGTGAAAGATAATAAAATATTATAGCAATGAGGCAAACTCCATCTCCCTATACCTCCCTCTTCCCCAAGCCAGTGCCAGCTGTTTTCTAATTAACCCAATGGTATCAAGGTGTCCACAAGAGAATATCTACTGATTATCCAAAGAACTCTCATTTGCTCAGTGCTATTAGGACTATGCCTCTAAAGCTTCCTGTTTTACAGAAGTCTTGAGACATCATGTCTGTGCAATAAGCAACTACAGCAACTGTATAAAAGCAAAGCCACACAAATGCAACTAAAGTGATCAGCTCATGCTAAGCAGCTCATGCAACTGAGACCAAGACGATGTAGTAAAATTATCAATATTCACTTTTCTACCTTTTTCTCAGCTTGTATGCTTTCTTTACACCTCCAGACAGTTTTGTTAATTCCTCTTCCAATACTAGATTGTCAGTCTGATTCTGTTCTTAGGGAGCAGTGTGCCATTGCAGCTTCAGAGTGTCTGGGCATGACTAGGAGCACCTCAGTAGGCTGCCATCACCTACCTGCAACCAGTCCTGACTAAGAAGTGTTATCAGGAAATTGCTTGTAGAAAAAAATGTCAAAGATGTAAACACTCATAAGTCTTTCCATCAATTTTTGGAGGCTGGGGTTCAGACCTAGATTCATGTAGTTACAATTGCAGAGAAACATATGCTTCAGAAGACCACTTAGCTGAGCCCAGGTCTGGACTGCCCATTGGAAAATACCTGTGCTGCACCTGAAGTGATTAAGTTCTCCCTCTAAGGGTCTAAGTTATGTGAAGTAAATCAGTTCCAGAATACATGCATTCAAGCTCATTTCTTTTAACTAATATGCCTTCAAAGACTTAGAGTAAATTCCAGTAATCTTATATGTGAAAGGGAGAGAAACTGATTTGCCTTGCCATGGTGTGCTAAGATACATGCTGGTAAGCCTATCAATAACATTAATTTTGTATCTCTTTTTTATTTCTGCATATTTCAGGCCCTAGAAGTTAATCTGAATCATAGAATCATAGAGTCCAACCATTCCTATCAAACACTACCCCATGCCCCTTAGCACCTTGTCCACCCGTGCCTTAAACACCTCCAGGGAAGGTGAATCAACCACCTCCCTGGGTAGCCTGTGCCAGTGCCCAATGAACCTTTCTGTGAAAATGGAAGCCATTTTCCTAATGGCTTGAAGCCATTTCCTCTTGTCCTGTCCCCTATCACCTGGGAGAAAAGGCCAGCATCCTCCTCTCTACAACCTCCCTTCAGGTAGTTATAGAGAGCAATGAGGTCTCCCCTCAGCCTCCTCTTCCCAAGGCTAAACAACCCCAGCTCTCTCAGCCGCTCCTCATAAGGCCTGTTCTCCAGCCCCTTCACCAACTTCGTTCCTCTTCTCTGGACTCACTCCAGAGCCTCAACATCCTTCTTATGGTGAGGGGTCCAGAACTGCACACAGTATTCAAGGAGCGGTCTCACCAGTGCTGAGTACAGACGGAGAATAACCTCCCTGGACCTGCTGGTCACGCTGTTTCTGATACAAGCCAGGATGCCATTGGCCTTCTTGGCCACATGGGCACACTGCTGGCTCATGTTCAGCCGGCTGTCGACCAACACCCGCAGGTCCTTCTCCTCCAGGCAGCTTTCTAGACAGAA